>VDFB02152354.1:0-12206 GCA_007258455.2 Sequoia sempervirens
TGTAGAGATTATGGTTGAAAATAGAAGTAGAGAGCCTAGATGTATGAAAATGGTGCTATGTTAGTTCTATTATTTGTAAAAATGAGAAAATACTCCATTATCATCATGGAGTTTTAATAACTACTTGCTCAGGGGTATGGCTACAGCCTACGAGGCTCCATGATGCCATTACGGTAGGGTGGAGAGCAAGCCCGAATCATGTGTTCGTTCCATGATATTTCTTTAAAATTTGGTTGTAAGTTGGAAAGCTAATGTTTTGTTGTAACATGAAAGATATTGAAAAAGGGAAAGGAAAATTTACTTGGCAGGAAAATTCATTATATCTTATTTCAATAATAGTTGTAATACTACCAGTTCAAGGTTTATGTGATACCTTTTAATGTTAGGTTTTCTAGTATTGGCATTGTTAATATAATGGATAAACTAATTGTAGAATATGGATAAAGATGTTATCAACCTCCTATATGTATTTTGGAAGAAGGATAAAACTACGTTTAGCTAATTTATCCTATTAATTTAATGTACCCTATTGTTTACAATAAATTACTGTTGAGGTCAAGATTATCTCACTGTGTGTTATCTGTTTAAAATATTTTGAGACATGATAAGCACACATTGTGATGGAGAGGTCAGAAAATATTCCTTAGATATATAACCTTCCAACAAACCTAGACTACTAAAGATAATCACAAAGACATAAAACTACTATTATTATCTCCAAATGGAGTGTGGATGATTGTTCTATGCACACCTGCTCTGTTTTTCCATCTTGGGCCTGCAAGAGAATATCCAAAGTTAACACCCATTTGAATTAAAATAGAACACCATGAACAAAAAAAAAAGTATAACTAGTATTCAAATTTAAACTTCAAGAAATAAGGGGTACTCATATATTAATATCAGGACAATGAATAACATTGTTTCCCCTGCAAATCTAAGGTAAGGCAGAATGGGAATGCAGTTATATCGTAGGGGTACAACTTAGAGACCAACCCGAAATGCATTCCTCTGTAGTCAAACTAGAAATGTTCCCTTCCTCTTTCTCATTGCTCTTGAAAACTTGGGTTGCAGGCTATGCCTATTCTCAATGGCCACTGCCCTATGTCCCACCTTTCAGACCGAGCCTTAGTAGAAAGAGTTGGGGAGGTGTTGGGAAATTTTGTTTCCTTAGTTATCAAGACCAGATCGAAACGAGATTGAAACAACCTCTACCCATATTAGAATGCTCCTTCATTGCAATAAGGCATCATCCTTCCTTTAAAATTACCAGCCAACTCTTAGATAAATGCATCTATTTGTAATAAGGATGGTATTTGCTATGATGCATCTCCATTTTGGCAGCGACAAGATGGTTGGGTGAGTCGTTAATTACTCATTTATTGACCATCCAGGAAAATCACTAGGGTCTGTTGGATTCCACTAACACCCTTATTAAAATCTTACCTTCCTCTGTGCAAGTTGGCTAGCGAATCGATGCATTAAGTCTCTATCCATGACAGTCACTATTTTTTTTTATCAACAGCTTGTGCAGGCGTATGGATTATAACAACCACGCATGTTTACCTTTTTATCCTCGATATTAATGTGGTGTATCTATTACTTTAAGTCATATAGGCGAGTCTTTCTATGTGCAGATATTTTCCCTGGTTGTCCGCGTCTAGCCATTGGGAATGGTTGTTGGAAATTAAATAAAGTTGATAAGAAGTCGTTGCAGCCTTATTGCAGTAGGTGAGGGAAGCCTTGGCCAGAGTCAAGTGTAACAAAAATAGTTAATGTCGACCTGATAGTAGCAGTTGTCTCTATCACCATTTAAGAGAGGCAACATTAAATTTGCTCCCATTTTGTGTTGGTGTGCGCCTGTAACATGCACCGTAGGTGTCACTTTGGATTGTAGTGTAGATTGAGTGTTGAATAATTCTCAACTAAGTTTCTTTCCAGTATTGGACCTGTACATCAAGTAATCAATACAAGTACTCTTGGAGATGATGCCTCCAGAACAAACACAGTGGAAAATCAAATAAGCATGATGGTGTGAGTCATTTAGTTCAAACTCGTAACAGGATAGTTTGGAATGGTCACAATAATAGTTCATCAAACACCAAGGAACTTACGAGAATTTCTGTAACAATCAGTTAGTCAAATGAGGTAACTACTGTAATGAGGTGGTTCCTCTGGTATTAAAACATTAATAGCAATTATCAAATTGACTAGTGACATCAATCTCCAGACAAAATCACCTCAGAAAATTCAACAGTATTACTCTTCAACCACTCTCTCAAGACTGCAACTCTTACGTAAATTGTTTCAGGCTGTAACTTGTTGATGTGTTGAGGCTTGTATTTGTGCTTCACACTAATATATTGGCAGTTAATATTCCAACTGTTTGGTCTGCAAAATTCTTAGGAGTCAAACGATTAATAAAATCATGCGGTAAGTTTCCTTTTGTTTCAATCTCCAATTCCCTGGGATGCACCATCAAGAGCTTCCCATGTGAGAAGCCAAAGTCTAATGTCAGGTATAATTGTTTCTTTCCTTCCTTAATTTAACTCCATAAACACTCTAGTCTTGGACACCTCCTAGGTGAGAATGGTAATAATCTTTAAAATAATGTAATTAACATATTTCCAATGCCAACGCATGCTATGGTAAATAGTATTATATCTCAATGGTGATGACTTCCTAGCACGGGATAACACTAACTTTATTAGTGAGTAAAATACAATTTTGTGATGATAAGTGTTGCCATATCTTTGCCACGAACAATTCATTAAAGAAATAGTTACATGGTAACAGTGGAAGGGGGAAATATATCCCCATATCTTTAAGCTAAATAAGGTTTCTATATTAGGATAGAGTAGGATATTCCTTTGGATTCTTATAGGAGAGAATTCATTTCCTCCTCCTTCGATTCTCTTCTTTTTCTTTCTTTAAAGGAAAAATAATAACTCGGAAGTAAAGGAAATAGCTTGTATTTAATTCTTAAAAGTCTTTTCTTAAATCTTTTTTTTTTTTTTGAGGGGATAAAAAAGTAAACTCATGAAGGTAAATATGTTATTATTATTTTTATTTATTTAGTGAGTAATTAATATTAAGTAAGAATAAAATAATATATAAATATGTCATTGATTATTTAATTATTTATCATGTTAAGTACATGTAAGTAATTAAATTAATATTTGAAAAAATAATTACACATAAATTTGTTAATTGATATGCAAAAATTCTTCCACTCTCAAATTCAAACTCCAAGTATTGTCGATAATGTTGACTTCATTAACTTCGGTCATGGGGCTCAAAGAGTATAGGGAGAACAAGTAAGATTGTGTTTCATATAGAAGAGATAATTGTTTTATTTATGTATAGTTTTTATATTAACTCCAGAGAAGGTTTCGTATTACAATAGTTGTAATGATCATAACATCGTCTCCATCAAGATATTCCACTTCATGGGAATTAATAACATCTCTGCTAATGTTGAAGTAATATTGTCATTTATTTGGTTAATGATAATAGTGTTGACACTACCCCCATTGACCCGTACTAGTTACATACTCATTGATGGTTTCAAAAAAAATAATAGTAGTGTTTTGTCTTAGTGTAAATTTGGGGCATTACATTGTCAAACTAATTGATGATCAAATAAATAAATGTATCATGAACAAAGGCTTGAGCCATCTAGGACACGAGTTTATATTTATTATTATTTATTTTTGGATTTAAATAATAACATTATTATGGAGGGTTAAAAGTTATTTAAATAATAATATTAAGTGTTGTCTAAAGGATAAATTAGAATATATATATTCCCATTCTCTTTCAGAAATAATTTTTGAAATCATGACTAAATAAAGAGGTTATCATTATTAATGTTCCAACGATGATCATATAATATTATTAATATTGGGAAATTTTGATGCTAGTATTAGTAACGTCTATTTATATACTTCCTAAGGTGGTTGGGTAGTGTTTCAATATTGTTCTTATGCTAATGAGATAATAAATTGTTGTTAATGATTACCAAGGCTTAAGAAATGAGGTTCTTGCTATGGTTCATTTGAATCCAATCTCGAGATCATTCTTTTGTAAATATGCCTAGGGGGCGTATAGGTATTCATAAAATAATACTAAGCCCACTTCTACTTGAGATAAAACTGAATGCTACAAAGAGAGAGATGTAATTAGGAAATTAGATGATGATGGAGTTCATATCTTGAGTGGTAACAATTTAAGAACCCTATAGGCTAAATGTTATTAATAAAATTAATGTCAAACATGATAGTCAATCACACCAAGTGTGTGGTTGTTAATTGTTGGTGTTGATACCTATGTTTGTTTTTCGTGATAAAGTAAACTAAAAAAAAAAAAAAAATTGTTGGCTTTTCCATGTGAAAATTTTAGGCATGACACTTGGTATCAGAGCCCTAGGTTGCAACCCTAGGGAACTCTGGGAATAAATTGGGAATTAAGTATTGTGTGTACGCAAAACACCTTGTGCTAGTTAGAATAAAATGTTAAATCTAAAAGATTCACATGGTGTGATGCATGAGAACTTAGTTTAAACATATGACCTAAATAAGGTTTCAAAGTACTAAATGATCAGGAAGTGACCATTATAGATTGGTCAAGCAAGCAACTAATTAAGGGATTCAACTTTTAAAAGAAACTCAAGTCTAAATGTTGTGCATTAATAAGGTGAATGCCTAGATCCCATATTAAACTAGTTAACTAGGATTATGACATTAATCTAGCTTGTTGTTATCAAATTTCCTTAAAACCTTAAAAAGGGTATAATTGAGTTATGAGCCATAGTCCTTGTTGTAAATGCGTGAATAGAGTAATAGGACATACTGAGGTGTAACATTAAGGAAATATTATTTTGTTGAATTTTAAGGCCATAATTCTTCAATACAATAGTAAGGTAATTTCCAAAAGTTATGGGCATTTGAAGTGCAACATATTTTCTTTAGTATGAAGAAAGGATACAATATCATAATTATATTTGGAATCATGTAACTAGTCAAAAAAGAAGAAGAGCATTTTATGAACCATGAAAAGGATTAGTGTGTTGAAGGTTGTAATTAAATAAGTTTAAATTTATAAACCCTTAAATTGATTAAATCAAATTGACAAAAAAAATAAAAAATGAAACAATAGAAAACCCTCGAACTAGGTGGTATTATTAAATGAATGTGTTAAGTGTATAAGTGTGTTTCTTATTAAAATGAAATGTGATGTATTCCCTTTGTGTTAGTTTTATTTTTGCTGTTAAATGTGTACCCCTAGTATTTGGTTCCCCCTTATGGGTGCTTAGCCAAACAGTAAATAGGCTGAGAGGCACATGGTCTCCCATTGAGAGATTATGAGCTCAGGGCATTGTCCCTAATCCTGATAAAGGATCCATGTTGAGTCATTGTAATCTTCCCATGGACATTGACCGTGGCCTACTCCCCCACATACGAGAGCCACACTTGTTGGTTCATAGTGCAATCCTATTCCTTGATGTTTAAAACCCATGGGTAAAGGATGGAATTACATGGACCACTAGTTATTCATATTTATGTGGTTAGGTACCACCAATGATTCATATATATGTGGTCAGGGACCACCAGTTGTTCATATATTATGTGGTCGGGGACCACCAACTATTCATATTCATGTGGTTGAGGACCACCGGTGATTGGTATTTATGTGGTCAGGGACCACCAGCTATTCATATTCATGTGGTCAGGGACCACCAATGATTCATATATATATGTGGTCAGGGACCACCAATTATTCATATTTATGTGGTCAGGGACCACCAGTGATTGCATGCTATTATACTTATGTGGTTAGAGAACCACCATTCCCCTCCTCCCCTTAGGTGGCTTATCAAGTCACGTGGTGCTCGTAATGTGTAGTTTTTATTGTTGGAATATGAATTATTGGTAATTCTTGATTGATGTTTTATTTTATTATGTGCCAGCAGTGTGGACTTTTCTATTTATTGTATTAGGCTATTTAGCCACTTGAAGGTTGTTATAGTCCGAATTGCCTCAAGGACTTATTTAATTTCATTTTTGAATTAAGATTGGAATGTTGAAATGTAGCTACAATTGATCTTTATTTGGTTTTCTCTTGATTTTATAATTTTATGTTTTATTGAAACGTTGGTTTATGATCTTATGATTTCTTGACTTGAGGCTTTCTTAATGTTTTCTAACTGCTGGTAAGCGTGGTGTAATGTGACATATGTAAACTGCCATATCCCGGGGGGTTCCCTGGCAGGTCGTATAGGGGAGTAGATGCGCTGGGGAATTATTTTTGAAAGGGGTTGTGAATGGGACCGGTATGGGACGGTCATTAATCCATTCTTCCCCTCATTCTATGATTATTCTTATCTGTATGGAGGAGTCCTTAGAGAAGGGCCTCGAGTGGTATCCAAGAATATCCATCCTTATAAACCCCATTGAGCCTTGTGATGTGAATTATGTGTAATTGTTGTGAAGTATGGGTAAATTTGTAAATAAATTACATGTGGAAATACTTGACTGTTATGTGAGAAAGAAAGTGATAGTTAAAATTGAGACTACTAGTTTTGGGACATGAATTGATATTAGAACAAAAATATTTTCTAACATCATGAGTGATGTTTATGATGCAAAAGAGAACCTTGAAGGGTATCTAAGGATGTTAATGTATTGGATACATATTGATTTCAAGAATATTAACTACATGGATGACTACTAACTATTGTTATAATGTGACTATATTGAATAAATGTTCTATGGTGGAAAATTTTGTTCTAAGAATTTAGATGCTTGATTAATAAAAGGGATTAATTTAATGTCTGCTTAATGGTTGAATGCTATGATTTCTTCAACAAGAAAGTAGAGTAATTTATATTCTAATAGATTTATGTGCATTGCTACATTGAGATTTCTTTTCTTGACCTTAACAACTTCCAGGAGGAAGTCTAAGCTAAGGGGAGGGGGATGTAAGACCCTGCCTCGTAGGTACTTAATACAATCCTAATTTGTTATATGCCTTTCTTGAATTGATGATTAGATATATTATGGATGATAAATAAGGTGATCTTTTGGTGATATTCTTGCATTTAATTTTGACATTTTGTTTATTGTCACTACCATGAAGGTGGAATGCACTCATATATTGTGAAAAGCTAATTGAAATTTTAAATGGATTATTATATAGCTAAAGTATAAAATATTTAGTTAACAAATTTATGTGATCAAATTGTTACTTATGATTGTGTTGGTATTGTGCAGGAAGGTAATGGTGTTAGCATGGGAAGGGTGAACCATCGAGAGAAAATTAAAAGACTCTTCTTGAGGGTATAAATTTGACCCCCTTTTAGAGCTTAGAAAGAAATAAAGTTAACATGTTGAAGTGGTGAGGGTTGATATTAAAGGGATAATTTATTTTGGAGTTGAGAGGGTATTTGATAATGTTTCATGTGGGTGTAAGTGGGGTTAGGGGTTAGGAACCCTTATCCAAGTTTGAATTTCGGATGGGTCCTTAAATGGGCCTTTAAAGAGGATTGTTGGTCAATTTCCCTGGTTGGGATGCAAAAAGAAACCCCCTAGGGTCTATACCATAGTGGTAGGACAATGGGCATATAATAGTGCCCCAAGGACACGATTTGACCCCTGGAAAGTCCTCATAATGGAAAGTACGATTTTTTGAAGAAATGATGGGATGGAAAGATGGAGGGGTTATCCAAGTGCATGTTCCTCTTTAATATGGAAAAGACTCTAATTGATGGAGGTAGGTACACTCCACATTTCCCCATCCAAAAAGGTTGCAAGTTGAAAATCATATATATCTTGGAGAGGAAGGAAGAGGAGGGTGTTACCCACTTCTCCTCTTGGAGAACTTTAGTGGAGATGGTAGAAATAATGAGAAGAGGAGAGAAGCCCACATTCTTGGGAAGATAGGGATCAAATGGCTTGGCTTGGAGAGAAAAGATGGATACAAGAGTTCAATTTCTTTACCTAAAAGACAAGAGATAAGTTATTCCTATCTACACTTACTTGTTTATGGTAAGAAGGTGACATGGTGTGAGGATCATGGCTGAAAATAGAAAGTAGGGAATTTAGATGCATAAGATTTGTGTTATGTTTGTTTATCCCTTTGTTAAAATGAGAAAAGACTCCAATTATCATGGTGGAGCTAAAACAATTCCTTGCTCGGGGGTATGGCTAGAGCCCACGAGGCTCCATGATGCCATTACGGTAGGGTGGAGAGTAAGCCTTAATCAGTTGTGTGTCTTACATTGTATTTCTTTAAATTTGTTGTAATATGGAAAATTAGTGGTTTGTTGAAACATGAAGGAGAATGGAAAAGAGTAAGATTTTCTTGTTAGTGTATTACCATGTTAGAAAATTTACAATCTAAGTTTGAGGTGGTTATTAACTTATTTTCTATTGGGATCACTTGTAATGAAATTTGTTATTAGATTTATTTATTTTCAGTATTTATATATATATAAAAATAAAATATAGAGTCTTATAGGGTGTTGTAAGTTATGAGAAAAATACCCCTGTTGAATGATTTCGTTGTATGTATAGAATATCAATTTTAACGAGAATTTTGTACTACTAAACAATGGCATATAATGGTGTTTATGTACTTATAATTTGTATGAATTTGGGTAGCATGCATCAATTCAGTTTCTTATGCCTTGTGGGAATTACGACAACCACTAAGTTCCTAAATTTAATTTCACCTTTATGAAGGATCGCATCTTGTTTGCAAATCTGCTATTATCATGATATCAATAGCTTATTGTAAGAAGATTATTAAATAGAGGGATGTCTGATCTTATGTGCGAAAGTGCCAATAGCCATACAGGGTTTCATTTGGAATAAATACATGATAAAGATAGATTATATTTCATTCTCCCGGGCAGTAATTTTTATGAAAGAATGTGACCTGCAAATTTACAATAGATTCATGTGCCAGTTCCTTGGAGAGTTCAAAGCAAATAATAAAATAAAACACAAATAGATTATCTGCGATTTATCTTTGCAAACCTCTAAGATCTATGTTGCTATTATGCCCTGTACAAGGCAGAAAGAAAAATAAATACAACCTCAATGTGTTGTTTAAAAATGAAACCAACAGATACATAACCTGAGAATATTAAAGAATCAAATCTCGGGGTTTTGATTTAAATTAAGAAAGCAAAGCTTTGCAGATCTGAAGTAGTATCATTGCTATCTCAGACGATAGTGTAAACGCAATAGGGAGGCCACGGTACGTATAAACCCTCCCACCATTCCACTCCGCATACTCCTTATTTCTGCAAAAAAAACATTATACAGTGAAGTTAAATAAACTACAATTACTACAACCAATGGCCAAAATTAGGAGAAACTTGAAACAGAGCAGCATAAATAAAAACATAAAATGATTTCTGGTGACCCCCATCAGCTAGCAGTGGTGTAGATACAACATTTTAAACCTATTTTTAACCTCTATAATTCTATGTTGGGCTACTTGTTCCACACCTCTTTAAGATGCGCGTAGCTTGATATTGTATAAACAGACTTAAATATTTTGAGTAGCTGAGCAGTAGCAGGCAATAATTTATTTCCTACTGTATGCTTCAAATGCTCAAGGCATAGCGTATAAATTGGAGTGTCAAACAAACAAATGAATAAATCATGACTTCGTCAGAGATGGTGCATGAGCTGGAATATCATTATGACAAGGGTCTATAATGGTGGTCCTTTTGATCAAGTTAGATGAGAGATATTACTGCTACTTGTAAGGATATTATTATTTTTTTATAGCTATCTTCAAGGCATATAAAGGTGTAGGTTTATGCTTCATTCAAGAGCGCTACCTAACTTGTCATTCATTTGTGCATTGTAATTAACCCTTCATTAAAACAGTGGCATAATCACTGAGTGGCAAAAACAAAAAAATTATATCAGATTTATCGCCTTTGGTGATTGCGCCTTGCGTAGGAAGCTATTCGGGTTGCGATTAATAATGTTAACTAGAGATGACTGTCCTGCATAGTGGCTCACTTTGGATGTGACAACAAATTTTAGAAGTTGCAAAAATAGGTGCTTAAGTCCCTTAATTCTATCTCCCTGATAACTCGAACTAATATGAGATTTATCCACACGTGGTTGACTGAGCATATCTGGTACTGTAAGTGGCATCCCCGCAACAAATAAATCTGCACTAAATTGAACAGGCTTTCTTGCATAGGAGTTTGGTAGAAATACTAAATATTCTTGGACCTAGCTTGCTTGAAAATGTAGGCATAGTTTATGTACGCAGCCAGTTAATGTTTTTCATCACCGATATGCCAGTTAGTACAACGGTATGTGAAGCCGAATGCATGCACCTATCTAAATTAATATGGTCACATTGTAAACAAAAGTAGAATTTATATAAACCTCCTTCCTGACATCGCAGCTAGAAACCATAGATAGGAAGATATTAATGCAGGCGAGATACTTAGAATTAGAATTTGATTCAATATTTGCCATATTTATTAGTACTATCAAATAAATAATTTAACATGTTGTTTTTACGACATTAACACTAAAACATTGAATACGATGAAGATCAAACTTACTTATAAAATACAGTTACACTTTTTAATATAATCTCTATAAAGACTATTATTATTGTGAACAACGTAACTTCAGAATGCTATGAAAAAAATAAATGAGGGAAGGAAAACTAAAAGATTAAAAACAAAAAAACAAAACAGCAGTAAAAGGATCATGCATTATGAGCCTAGGGTTGAGTGTCACGTTGTGGAAGCTCCCATCTAAGGCTCCATGTCGACCACTCATGAGAAGCCTCTTTAGAAATAAAACCATAAAAAAGAGAGACATCGTAGCATTCTTTATGTTAAGATAGTCCTTAAATAAAGTAAAGGGAATGTATTCTCATATTCTAAAATAAGGATTCTATTAAACTGAATTAAGATTATATATGGTTAGCATTACTAGGATTTCTTTAGGAAGGAGATTATATCTTTACTCTCTTTCTTAGAAAAATAATATTATGTGTTTACATAGGAAATAGTGTAATATTTATTTGTATATACTATTCCTTATTTTTTTTTATATATAATTTCTTTTAAATTACATTTTAAAGTAAATTATCTATAAGGATAGGTAAAGACTAAATAAATAATAGTTAATCATAAATTAATAGGTCTATAATAATTCATATGGGTCACAACAAATAAATTAAAAAAAAAAACAAATTTATTATAGTGTTAGTAATTTTGAGATTATTTGTTAAGTATGTATATAAATGTACTATATGTAGATTTATATAGTCTTGATGTTTTAAATTTTTTGCATATGGAGATTAATGAACTTGGAATCTTTAAAATATAAATGTCAACAAAAATTAAAAATAAAAGGGTTGGAGAGTACGGCATCATTTTGTAGTTTAGTATTAATATGTGGAAGTTACTTTTGATACGGGTATTAATACGTATCTCCATCAATACCTATAGAGTTTGATATTAGTAGTAATAATATTAAAATGATCCAATATTACTCTCATCATAAAGTCAATTTTCAATATCGATAATCATATCCCATAATATGTAACCAATGATGATCTAGCATCAACGATAAAGGAGTAACACCAATGTTTATACTATATGTATATGTGTTAATCAATGCTCGTGCTAGTGTATTAATAATAATCAATAGTACTATCTACATGAGGGTGCTATTAACATTAATCTTTGGGAGCAATAATAATAATAATAATAATAATAATAATAATAATAATAATAAAATAGTTAAGAGTTTTCTAACAAAAATTATAAACCATGACAATCATTATGAATCTAACCCACATGAGTGTTGTTGTAAATGCTATTCATGACAACACAATTGGCTACAATCATCCCTAAACGATTTGGTTTCAATTATGTATCCCCCACCTCTAGAATGAAATAACTCACAACCCACTATGTTTTCCAACCTACAATAATTTTGTGCATTTATTTTAAAACTACATGAAGATATTGAATTGTAATTTATACCGTAACAAATAGTTGTAAATTTTGAAGGTGCATTTCATTACATTCATACTGTCTAAATAACAAAATATTTTCAAGACATTCAAATTGTTATGTGAAATTTCAGGTTGGAAAACACTGGGTGTTATAAATCCTACAACCCACATACTATTCTAAAACACTTTACAAGTGG
>VDFB02152355.1:0-29282 GCA_007258455.2 Sequoia sempervirens
TTTCCCCATCCCCGGTACGGATGAGGGATATTGGAAATGTCCCTCGTTGTACGTGGACAGGGAGCTTCCTGGGTTAAAAATAACATTTAAAAAATTGATTTTTTAAATATTTCGTCCTCCTTTCTAAGGTGATTTTTGAGTTTGGGCTGTTCGACATTTTGTCAAACACTTGGCATGCAAAGTGACTGAGTTCTGATTTCTGAATGTTTATGCTTGTGTTTGATTGAATTTTAATGTCAAATCATTTGCATAAAACATAGAAATGATAACTACTACCATGACATAAACAAATATGAAACATTCAACCTCAAATCTGATTTTATTTGCACTATATCAAGTCTGAATACATTGCATTACAGGTCTGATATAAGTCTGATTTGATTACAGCAGCAGACATTTCCTTCAAAATCTAATTTATATTGATTCCCAATGAAATACAAACATACCTGGATCATTGGCTACAATAATAAGTTTAATGACATTTATTATGTTGTTATACTACTGCTCTTGCGATTTATTTACATATTGATATTGTTGTTATCAATTATTAATTTATTGACATATCTCTCTCTCTTTCCCTCTCTCTCTATAACATATTAATAAATTTTGAAAAAATCATATATATATATATATATTTTGTATGTTGCCGTCCCCTATTGTCCCCTAAAAATGCCCCCCTAGGAAATGTTCTGGAAACATGTCCCCCCGTTCCCGTCCCTGAAACACCATGGAACATAGGTATTTAATAGTTTTGTTAAAGAATATAATATATAATAATAATAAGTAGTATAATTATATTATTTATAATTATATTTTTATTATATAAAATATACATTATATATTAATTATGCTAATATATACTTAACTACGTAGGATTAAGGATGCCGTAATGTTAAAACCTAAATGTGCTCATTATTAATTATTAACATCTTGGCTGTAATTTTCATTTTAATAAACATACACTAAAACCTTCGTCGAAACCTTATTTTCAAGCTTTAGCTCGCCAAATTGGAGAAGTGAAAGGTCAATACCAGTGAGGAAGAGTTTGGAGGAGCGGAAGCAGCAAAAAAATGACGAAAAACAGCCGGAAAAATGGCTAAAAATGATGAACAGCTGATATTCATTTAATCGTTTTGCATTGATACAGATGCAAGATAGCCTTCGATTAATAAAAAATAATTGGTTTTCAATGTCATTGTCCATACTGGCGATTAAAGGTAGCATTTACTCGTTTCTCTGAAAAGTTGGTGATTAATCTCCCAATTGGTGATTAACTGGTGATTATGTAATGAGTAATCTATGGGTGTATGGACAAAGTGAAATTTTAAGCGATTAATGCCTTCACTAAATTTGGTTTTGCAATTATTGCAAATTAATTTCCTTTTCTTAGCACTTGGGCTAACATGTTTCCAACAAGGATCCTTTCTTATTGTTGTTGACATTATGACAGTTTGCAAGTAGGCTACAAGAGGAAAAAAAGGGAAAATTTTTAACATTTGTACATTAAAAAAGGAGAGAGCTGGGAAAAAATATGGATTATGGAGTAAGAGAAAATAAGCCCTCTTTTTGGTTTCATGATAGAAAGAGAAAACAAAAATGTAAATTGGAATGGTAAATAAAAAAACAGAAAAAAGGAAAAGAAAGACATGCTTCTTCAAATTTTCTGCTCCAAATGCTCTGTGGGCTTCCAAATGGATTATGGGTTTCTTCCAAAATTGCAAATACACCCCAACATCACTGTTTGCTGCTGTTTTTTGTTTGCTATGTATTTTCTTGCTGTGTGATGTCTTTTGTTTTTGCTTCTGTGACGTTTTTTTGTCTTGCCAGCATGCATTTAGGGTTTTCAATTTTTAGTTAGTTGTTTTTTTATTTTCACTCCCATGATGCATGTGAAGGGAAAGTCCCACTGGTGGGACTTGCAAGTTTAGGGATCTCAAATGAGTTTCTCAGAGGCTCGCCAAGTTTTTTTCTGGGTTGGCAGGCTTTTTTTAGTTGCCAAACCTGGGACTCAAAACCGGTGAGTTTGGTAACACTCATTCGTAGTCTGTAAGTTGCAATTTAATGGGATGCCCTTTTTATTTGATGAGGTATTTCTTTGATTTTGTGGTCTTCCACATTCTTTCATAGGACCTTGCTTTCAGGGCAGATTCAAATGATAACTAACTTTATGGAGCAGTGCCATATCTTGATTCTAATTTTTGAAATGTTATGAAGTGGGCTTGCTGCAGCATATAGACTTAAGTGTCAAGGTGTGGCAGTTATGGTCTTTGAAGCTGATGAAAGAATTGGAGGTAAAATAATGAGCATTTCACAAGATGGCCTCATATGGGAGAAGGGGGCTAACACGATGGTAAGTAAATTGATTTATGTTTTTTAGTTGTATCACACAAGAAATCAATTGAGAGAATATTTTTAATAATAACTGTTATAAATATATGGTATAGCTTTGGGAAGAAATTTCCCAGGGCTCGCTTCTTTGCTTCTACGTTTGATGTCTGTGTTTTTTTGTTCATTCAATTAAGTATTTTGTGATAAAATATATACATGATGACACTAAGTGGTTATATACATCGATTTGGGTCAAAAAGGTACATATTTATGACAAATGGCATACATTTTTGCTTCTCTTGACAGTTTCCATTATCTTCCTTGAAGAATTTTCATTTGGTAAATGCAGACTGAGAGTGAACCGGAAGTCAAACAGTTGATCGATGAACTTGGAATTCGTGGACAACAACAATTTGTAATGTCTTGAACATTTTCTTTATTTTTGTAGACAATGAGTAGCCATTTCCCTTCTGAAGTCAATTTTGTGGACAATAACAGTTTGCATGTTCTTGAGAATTTTCTTTATATCATTTTCTAGATAATTGCAGTTATTTCCACTCTGAAGTTGGTTTTCAAAAAAACGTCGTTCTGTATATTGTTTGCTTCAAGTTCTTCTCCCTTTTGATGTACCAGAATGGTTTTCATGAATAGCATCAAATGATATTCGTATAGATAATTGAGGTCTGATTGAATATCTGTGTTATCTGCCTACTAATGCTAACAGTAATAATACATTATGTAAATACAATAATAGGTAGTGATATGTATAGATATTACAATCAGATAATTAAAGGTTCATGGCCCCTACCACAGCCTTCTCATTAGGCCTTTTCAACTTAGATACACTAATAGAGGAAAACAGAACCATAAATGTAGGAGATAAAGATTTTAAACTTGTCATATAAGGGCCTTGTAAGCTTTTCATTAAAAAATCTCAACTTAGATAAACTAATTGAGGAAAATAAACCATAAGTAGAGGAGATAAACAATTTTAAATTCTCAACGTAAAAGATTCAACTTATTGGAAGAATCACCTCTACAATATGTCACGAGCCTGCCACAACAGACATTTTTGAAAAGCAGCAGCAACCCAAGATTTTAAAAGGGATACTTTGACATGATACCATGATTACAGGACTTGTTGAGGCTTCTGAGTCCAAGTCTGAGCAGGTCCAAACAAGCCTTGTCGGTTCATTTTTCCAGATTTGGCGAGTGTGGCTGTGTGTGGGGTGAATCCAGGATGAGCTTTTTTTATATATCATGTTTTTCCAAAATTACCAAGTTTGTGCCGAGTCTGAAACTGAGTCAAAGAATCAGGCTGCTGAGTCTGTGCCAGGTCTGAGTTTGGAACACTGCACTATACCTTCAAACTTACTTTGGTTGGAAAAATTTGTTCTCCTAAGAAGAGCTTCAAATCATTCTATAAGTTGGAAAAAGGGAAAATATTGATCAAGAGGGCTACTTAGAGTCATTATCAATATATAAAATAGGAGTTTCTAAATACAGCAAACAAAAATGTAGAGCTAAGGCTATATAACAACTACGAATCACAAACTCATAAACATAACTCCATCTGTCCACCTTTGTAGAGGACCTAAGTCAATTTAAGCCTGGTCAGAAGATCCTTGCAATGAACTTATTATTGCCTTGAGTACGCCTCCACTTGGCAAGGAGAGATTCAAATGTCTAGTAAATTGTGAAACTATTAAAATAAATTCTTAAACTAAAGGCAAGGCACAATATATGAATTGTCCTGAGAATAAGCCTATGATATCATAGTTCATACTTTCATAACCATAAACAACTTGCCTTCAATATCAGACCACCCCTTATTTGCAAATCATCAGTTTTTGTTATTCATTTTTCGAATTTCCAATCATGTAGAAATGAACTATTGAACAAACCAGTTTTCTCTTTTTCCCAACCTGGCATTAATGCCTGTATTAAATTCATCCTTAATGTTGATTGAGCATATTAGCATAATGCCAATCCTATTCTCTATCACTGTTAATTTAAATATACAAAATGCACTTCATCAATGACACCATTCAAATCAATTATATCCCATTTAAGAGTGTAAATTTCAAGGCACAAAAAGGGACTGACACATGACTGATCATATAAATGACATCAACAAGTATTGTCCTTGCATTGACAGTCTTATGGATGTGTTTTTTTTTATTGTTATCTTTTTTAGCATTTTAATTTGTCTCTTGTGAGACAACTAAAAACAGAGCACCATATAAGGATGAACTTCTCTTCAAATTCAGAGGGGAAACTCCTTGGAAAGATAAAATAACTCTAGATCTAAGTTATAAACAAAATATGTAGTTATTAACACTATACAATTTTCTCCAGGGAGTTTGCATGAAGGAAATAACTGAAATTAAATTCTGTCCTATCATTTGATCTCATGAAACGGTCACAAGACCTGAAAGGTTCTTTTCTCACAAGCAAGGTATTTTTTATAGTAAAATATATGCAATTTGATGAAACAATCAACTTCATTAAAATCAACAAATGCTTTCTTACTGGCTGGAAACAGAGACCAACAGATCTGCACACATGAGAAAAGATAAGTAAACTACTTATAACTCATGACTACAATGAAAGATTTTAAGAACATGAATCACTTAGAAGCACGCATAGTTATTGGTAAGATGAATCACAGCATTAATACAAAGCTTAAAACTGTTCTTCACTTATAATTCACTAAATAAAATCCAACACACTAAATACACATGAAACTTAGATTGAATGCATGAATGCCAATTTTTGCAGCATAAGCTTAACTTCAACTATCATTAACCATCACTTGTGTGCAAAAAACTTGTTAATATGTTTACGATATCTCCTATTTGGAATTTTAGAATAATAATTATTTATCTCCAAAAGTAATTTTTTAAAGAAAACCTCTAAAAGCTAAAGAAAAACTAAGAAATAATCTAAAGCAAAATTAATCTAAACAATAAGAAAGTAAAGCAGCCTTAAATAGGCTATACTTGTTTGCCAAAAATAGAACTTGATAAAAAATGGACTTAGCTAGAAATAGTTAATCTAAAAACTCTGATGCATCTAAAGAATTTGCAGTGGAAGAATACAAAGAATCTAGTGCCAGCAGGCTATCTTTCTCCAAAGTGAATCAAACTTTCTTAATGAAATCTCGAGCAACTTGTGCTAAAGGCTTTGGATATTATCTTCTCCTTGTTGAGTCGACAATCAAAAACACTTTTATTTTCTTCAACCAACAATTGGATTTTTTGAAGAGTACACACTTATACTGAGAGGGGAGATGAATCAGTATAAAAATAAATTTTAAATTTTTTCAAACTAAAAACCACAGCTTCAAAACATCAATAATCATACATGCAAGAAGAATATAAGAATTACCTGGAAAACCCTTATGGGAAAAAAACCACGGCCAAAATATTGCTTTTATTAATTTTCTTACAAACATGTAGGTGCCAACTCACATAAGACACCAATCTTACAAAAATGATCACCAACTCCTGCCTAAGCACCGACCCAGAACCAAAAACTGAAAAGAGAGGCACCAACCTGTCTTCAAATCAGCTTGAACTTATTCTTAAAAACTGAACTTTATTCTGCTATTTTTTTTTTTTGCTCATCAAACGACACCTTTCTTCGACACATATCACCTTCAATCACATATCTCTTGCACTACTTTTTCGTTAAAACTTGCTGCCTTAAAACTTCATTACAATCGCACCTGCACTCTCCTTTTTTGAAATCTTTTATTTTTAAAACAAATTTGAGTGCATTCCAAGAAGGAAATTCAGTCACCTTTTAAGGAATATTTCTTTCCTTAAAATTGATCACACAACTTATAGCATAAATCACATATTTCAAAATATACTAAAATCATCACTATCAAAAATAGAAATTTTTGTATAGCTGATTGGCCTTAACAATAAAACCTTCTGCACACTTCTTCCTCTTTAAAATTAGAAACAAATCATTCCAAAAAAAATTGCTTCTTTCCATACTAGTCATGCTTTAGAAGGTTGCTGAAAAACAATTTGAGAAATTACCACTCATGGCACTATAACAGAAACTCCAGCCAAAACTTTTGCACACTTCTTCCTCTTTAAAATTAGAAACAAATCACTTAAAGATATATTTCCTCATAAAATCGTATCACTTGATACTTGATGATGCAGTAATTTGCTTGCATGTGCATGTATGTGAGTTGCATGTACTTGTTGGAATCAAGGAACATTGAGAGCGGGGGGGGGGTGAATCAGTGTTTTGCAAAATTGAACTTTATTAACTTGATCTTTAAACCACTTATAGCATTGAACCAAAATAAATATGCAAGAACACAAAGCAATCAACCACAACACCATAACACAAAGATTTTTACGTGGAAACCTTGTTAGGGGAAAAACTACGGTGGAGATTAATCCACAATATGAGTATACTCAAAATAAGTGTTTACAAATGGGGAATGCACATGCATTCAGACACACTGCCTAGAGCTCACTGCTCAAATACAAAAGGGCTTATTTCCTAAAAGAAGAATCACAGATAGACAACTGGAGTGGATGAATTATGAGATAGCATCTGCTAATGCCTAAGTATAGTTCTGGTCAAGCACATTAATCACATTCCTCACACTGTTAGATTCTGCTCTTGAAACTGTGTTTGCTTTAATTCGAATCACCAATCCCTTTTTGCACAAGTGAAATTGTGCACAATCGATCTATAATCCTTCTGACTTTCGCATCATATCGCAATACACACCAAAATGATATGAATAATCAATTATATATATTCACAACTAGGAATTATATCAACTACATGTCGACTTTAACAAAATATAAAACATGTACAAACTGTCGACTCAATCCATAAACAATTATTAATGCGAATCATACAATATTGGCCAAAACATAGTGAGGACCTGTTGTGACCTTTTTCACACATCGCCCCATTGCAAATGGGGACCCTCGCTGGTTTGCTCTTAGGGTTTAGTGTTGAGTAGCAGTTTCATAGTCTCTGATATCTGGGAATTTCATGTCAAGGTCTGGAGTCATCATCCGAGCCAAGTTGGGAGTTTGAGCCCGAAACTGAACGTAAACGTCATGGGAGTGCTTAGAAGGCCCTGCAGACGAGGATCGCCTGTGCTTTCGCTCAATTCTAACACTTCCTATTTTTTAGGGATTCTGCTTTTTTGCTTTTTTGCTTTTTTCGTTTTTGGCATTTCTGGCCTAATCTGGAATTTACTATTTTTAGAAAGTTGCTTTTTTGCTTTTTTCTATTTTTAGTAAGTTTCTATTTTTAGAAAGTGCTAGGTGTCACTGGCATTTGAGTCAAAAGTTTCCATTTTTGGAACTAAAAAGCGAGCAAAAATAAAGCAAAGATCGAAAAATCATGAGAAAAGCAGAGAAAAAGCGCATGCAAGGTGAAAAAGGGCACATGCAAGGTGAAAAAAGGCGCATGCAAGATGAGAAAAGTAGAGAAAAGGCGCATGCAAGGTGAAAAAAGGCGCATGCAAGATGAGAAAAGCAGAGAAAAGGTGCATGCAAAGTCAAAAAATCAACTGGACAAAATCGTGCCTTCATGAGAAAATCACAGAAAGTCAAGTAAAAAGCAAGTAGATCATGGTGAAATTCGCCTAAGTCTGGAAGAGGTACGCCCTTGAGAAAATCCAGTCGAAACTTGAAAAAAATCCAGTTGGAAAATCCATTGATTAAAGGGAAAATCCAAGTAAAATTCATCCATTTGGGAAAATTCGCATTCCTCAAGAAAATCCAGTTGGAAAGTTCGAAATTCTAGTTGGACAAAGTGAAAATCGACTAAGGCATAAAAAATTATTGAACTGGACTTTAGGAAATTGAGTCAAAGTGCAATTCCAGTCGGGAAGTGAAAAATCCAGTTGGAAGTCGAATTTTCTCAAGGAGGAATCGAAATTTTTCTAAGGCAAAGTCACTTTGAGAAGTCAAAATTCCAGTTGAAAAGTCAAGAAGTCCAGTTGAAGGTCGAATTTTGCTAAAGGCAGAAAAGATGAAAGAAAACTTAAGTTTTATTTTAAAACTTAATTATCAAGCCAAAAGGGACGCCTTGTTTGAAAAGTCAAAGATCAGGATAAGATTGCTTTTTCGTTTTAAAAGCAAAAGACAACCAATGAGAAGAAGAAGTCGACCTAAATCAATTTGGGAAGGTTTTTATTATAAAAGATAACTTGTGAGCTCATTTTTCATTATTTGCAAAAGTCGAACTTTCTTCATAGGCAAAGCTCTCCCAAGAAAAGACGTCTTTTTCAGCTGCAAGTGGATTTTTCTTGAGTTCCAGAACATTGAATTGGATTTTTTCTCTTCCTTTCCGGATTTTCTTCAAACAACTGCAGGTTATCTTTGGCGATTTTGAGAAGGGAATTGGATTTTTCATTAAAGATTGGAGAAAATTTCAGTATAAACCTTTAAAAATCCAAAAGATTATTTAAAATTCCATGAATGCTTTTTGAAAATAATGAAGGCGGATCAATTTCACTTAAGAATTTATTCTTTATGCAGCCTTTAATCAAGTTCTGGATTTTTAATTAATTTTTAACTTTCCTCCAGCCAAGAAATCGCCTTTTTGCAAATTTATTTAAAAATTCTCTAACTTCGAGTTTCTTACAGGCGCAATGTCTTCTCCAAAGAATGTGGGAGGTGGAGTCAGAAAAGCTCAAGTCAAGGAAGTCCTGAAAGAATTTTATCCAGAATCCCAGTTATCCTCGAAGTGGAAGAAAGTGGCAGATACAAACTTTGAACAATTTAATGCGATTCAACACAAGAGAAGGATGTTTGGTACAGAAAACGAAATGCCTACGCCTATTGCTGCAAATATTGTTAAGTCTGGACTTCATCAAGCAGCAGGATTTCCGCCTGCAGTTCAGTGCAGTGAGTTAATGGTTGAGTGCGCCAGAAGGTACAATCCTCAAACAAGATCAATTAAAACGCCCAATGGAATCACCTTGGCCTATTTCACAGAGGATTCAGTCAGGGAAGTATTTGGTATTCCCCATCGCCGGAAAATGTTGAACAGGACTCAGCAAGAATCACAGGCCATGTTCGATCAAGCCAAGGAATCCTGTATGGACATCATCAATTCCAACTGGATTAAAGAACCCAAAAGACATCGCTCCAAGTTGCCAAAGAGACTAATTTGCGCAGATTTTAAGATAGAATACAGTGATATGATTCATATGCTGAACAGAGTTATGGGAACTTCTCAAGGAGCCTTCTTTGAAGTATGGATGTTTTCATACGTGGAGGAAATCGTATTGGGAATGGAGGCTATAAATTGGGCTAAGTTAATAAGTGATAACATCGATTTCCAGTTGAGAAACCTTGAAAAAACTAAAACCTTCTACATGAGTTCTTATGTGGTTTACATTTTGGCACGGTTCACTAAGTACAGAGGACTGATTTGTAAAGGCGAAGTGGGACTTCGGAAAGATCAACTCAAATCATATGATTGTTACCCGCAGCTCCAGCTACATTACAGGGACAATTTCAAGATAACAAATGACGCCTTCCTTATGTATATCACGCGAGTTCTTCGAGGAACAGTGCAGAGGAGGCTATCTAAAGAAGCTATGGTAATGCTTGACAAGTTTGGGTCTTGGTTTATCCAGTTTCCGACATTTACTTATATAAGAATTCATGGATTCTCGGATGCTCCGTACAGGCTTCCTCGATACCCAACAGACAAAATTGTTATGCTTGAAGTTGCAAGGCAACTAGCATGTGTAGACTCCCTTCAGGCGAAGAAGAACAAACAAGGAGTGGATTTTCCGGTTGCAATTGGAAAAATGCTAGAAGTCTGTCCTTCATTACAATCAGCCAAAACAGCAGGGGTAGAGTTGCAATTTTACAAATTCAGCACCTATAATCCAAGGTCCGATTATGATCCTTACCTGAGAATGCACGGGAAGAAATCCCTTCATGTTATGCAGATCGAAGATTACTGGTCTAACCTGATGGATGAGTATGGAGTCAGGAAGAAGATTTGGTCCAGAATTCCAGTTGAGCTTATAAAAAGATGTGACTTGTTCCCTATACCTGAACAAGTGAAGGACAACGGGGACTACATTCATCCTCAATTTGAACAAGAAAAAGATAAGCCTATTTTATTGCCTAACTGGACACAACCTGAGTTGACCGATTTAAACACATTGATGAAGGACATTTTTGCTTACTCAAGGGAATGGGTCGATGGTCAGATCAGCAAGTTGAGGAAGGAAGGAATTTCTCTTACTTACGCCACATTAAGCAATAAGGATAGTCAGGGTGAAGCAATTGGCGAAAGTCTTGATGAACTTTCGTATCCTAGCAAGAGGAAGGTAGTAAGTGGAAACCTTCACATAGAGGAAAGGGAATCAGCTAATGAGGAATTGGAAAGTAAGAAGCAGAAGGTGACTGAAAATCCCTCATCTTCAAGGACTTTGTCAGTTGGAGTAATTGAAAATGTATCCATTGTTGATATCGAGCCGAGCTATGAGCAAGAAATTCAGTTTCAAGAGTTAGAACAGGTGGATTCTCTCCAAAATCAAGCCTCCACGGAGTGTTTAGAAGGAGATGATACTTTGATGATTGAAGGTGCAGGAGATACTGAGATCCTTGAGGACAATGAAGAACTAGGAGATGAGGTAATTTCTGCTCTTAAAGGAATTAATGATGATGTTCAGTTAGAAGATGGGATGGAATTATCCACAATCCCGGATTGGCTAACTGAAAGTTTGAAGAAGTCCAGACCACTGGATGAAGTTCAACCAGTTGAGGGCATACAGGACTTCCTAGAAAGAATTGGCAAGGCTAAAACGCCGAAAAAGCCTAAAAAGTATTCTCAGATCACCAGGAACGATACAGGATCCAGGATCTTACAGGTGGCAGTCCCGAAGATTGGTAAGCCAAGAGATCAGATTGCTCCTATGGATTACGAAGTTACAACATTGGACATTGGGCCAACGACAATAGATCAGGATTTCCATGAGTTGGCGGACACTTCCAAAGCCATCAGGGAAAAGTTCGATAAAACAGAAGAGAAGAAGGAGAGGTTGGAGTTAGAAAATCTAAGGCTGATAGAGTTCATTCAGCAGCTAACAGCCCCTTTGCGTCAGGAAAATGCAGCCTTTATTCCACCATCATCTCTTACTCCGGAGTCCGTTGATGTCCTTGAGGCTATGAGGATCACGAGTCAAGCTACCAAGAATTGGGTGAGCAATATTTCAAAACAGATGGAGCAATTCTTGGAGAAGTGCGCCCAAACTTATGACAGATCTGCATTGCTGATAACTGAAGTGAGTCAAGTTGAAGACCATTGGGAAGATTTCCAGTACACACAGGACAAAGTGATACCTCGTTTGAGGGTTCTAAAAGAAGTTTCCATGCATATATTGATCCAGGAAGGTGTTGTCGAAGAAGGAGCCTCGTATGATTTCAGCAGGTGGTATTATTCCTTATTGGCCAAAAAGAAGACATATGATGGAATAAAGGAAGAATGTGCTGCTATACGGAGCACGATTGAGAAAATTCAGTTCAAAATCCTCACTTCTCTTGAAGGATTAACAGGACAAGAACATCATGATACGAATGGCTTAGACTTAGAAGGATTGAAGAAAAGTGTGATGAGCATTTACTTCAAGGAAGTGCAGATTATTACAGAGAATCAGCTTGATGATATGTCTTCCCTTTTGACCTTCATGGAGAACTTTCAGAAGCAGGAGGCTAGATGGGAAGGAACTTTCACTCAGTGCCTGGAGACCTTGGACGTGATTGGAATGCAACTGGATTCTGTGCCGAATATCTCAATGGAGGAACTTGATTCTGTGTTAGCCAAATTTCTTGCATTTCGAAAGTGTTACGCTTAAACGCACCTCTGAATGCGATTTGAAACGGACAGCTATGCAAGATAAACCGCCTTCAAATTAGGGAGGGAAGCTCCCTCTTGCTGATGGTGTTTGGAAAGAAAGAAACTAAAACTAAGTTGCCTATCTTTTTGGATCAGCTTAGAGCACAAGGTTTTTTAAACACAAACGCCGCAGCTGAGATTTTCTGATAAGAAGTTCAACTACGACTAACTTAGACTAAAGACGTTCCTAACCTCTCAAGTAATAGCAGAGCAAGAGAAGTTAGAAATTAACAAGGCAGATTTTCTGACAAAAATACTTTAACAATCTCTCTCTCAACAAACACCTACACACTTCACTGTAAGCTGAAATAAAGATCATGAAAGCATAACATAGATAACGGAAATCTGAGATTTTAGACCAAGGCAAAAGAGGCTCATGATTTTATTACTCAAATCTCTAAAACAAAACTCCCTTCTAACATGCCTTGAATAAGAAATTGCAGCTAAGGAGGCTTGCAAACTTATTCTTAACACAATAGAAAACAGCAATCTCACTAACTCCTTGTTGGCTAAAGAGGCTCAACAATTTGCTTATCACAATACAAATGAACAATACTTGAGCAACAAATAGAAGGCACAATAGGCTCAGCGTTTTGTTCTCATAAGCACGGTTTAAACTAAGTGAACTGAAACTGAATAACAATTGCTGCAATTCAGGCTCGCAATTTGCTATGACAATAACCGTTAAAGAAACTAAATGAGCAAAGGCTCTTATTTATAGAGAAGCAGAGGAGTAGGGAACCCTAAAATCTCCTTGCTTTCACAATCTAGGGCTTGCTCAGCAAGCAAGCTTTATTACTAAATCTAGAAACAAGATAACAACTAAAACCCTAAAAAGCAGAAAAAGCGGGAAACGCCAACTATTACATTCATCTTCTTTTCTATCCTCAAAGAATGGATAAGGATTATTCCAAGAATAGAAGCGGAAAGAAAGCTTCTAGAAGAAAGCTGCTTTAAAGCTCGATCACATCCGGGCTAGAAGTCTCGAGATTGTGTCCGGTTCGGTGCATCTATATGCCATCAAACAGAAACACCGCTTTTCAAGAATATCTTCAGCATCTGCAATAGATCTTAGGAAATCTTCAATCTCATTGGCCGCTTTATTGAACTTTGCTGACATCACTGAAATATGACCTATCCTTCCGCCAACTGGGCTGCAACTATGAACAACGTTCTGGAACTGATTTTGCACCTCCTCAAGCCCGACATAAGAACCATCTTCAAGACTGTACTGAGAGGGGATCTCTATGACAAATTCGCTGATGAAAAGGAGAGCTTCAACCACCCTTTGCCTGTAGGTGATGAATTCTTCAGATATCCTCTCATAGGTTTTAACTTTGAAAACATGACGTTCTCTCCATGCAAGGATTTGTCTTCTATGCTCTTTTGAAACTGCTGAACCGTAAGCTGTGTCTAAATCAGCAATGATAATCTCATGCCTAAGTTTTACTTCAACCCATGTTTGTTCAAATCCTTGGATGCTTTGACGAAGTTTATGAGCATTCTCTCTCAACTGGAACATCCGAGCCAAGATCTCCTTTCCTCTGACAATGAAGCTCTCAATCCATTCCTGAGTCTCTTTCCCACATATGACCAGCTGTCTTAACTGATGGTGATCAGCTGGTGTCTCTAAGACCTGGGGCAGCAACTGGGTTGCTTGTGAAGAACCACGAACAAGGTTAGAGATGAAAAGCCTAAGCTGCTGATTTTCAGCCTTGAGGGCTGCCTTGTCTTCTCCATCTTTAAGCACTCTTTCATGTAGGTTTTCGGATACAACTTTGAAGAGACTCAAATCTGCATGTCTGGTATTTCTACCAAGATTAGCCTTGACCATTACAAAATCATCCATGTTCACCTCATCCCTATTCTTATCTTCTGGAGGCACAGCAGTCTCTACGACAATCTCGTTATCAGGATTCCTATCAAAGTAAACTTGCTTCTTTGCCTTCTTCTTAGGAGGTTCCTGATAAATATTATCGAGATCATCAACACTCACTTGATATGAAGGCCTTCTCCTAACCCTTCCTAAGGAGTTCTCAAGCCAAGACACCGTAGTATCTTTACTAACTTCCTCAGGAGGTACTGCTGCGATCTCTTCATCATCTTCAATATCAAGATCAATGTGAATTGGTGACGAACCCGTCAAAGGTACAGGAACATGTGTTGAAGGTGGCTCCTCTGCTTCATTCTGAGGTATGGGCTCGTCAAGAGGAACTTCTGAATCAACTGTAGGCTGTTCCTGTATGACTATGCCTGAGAAATCCAACCTTCTCTTTACATTTTTATTTGATCTACATCCTTTGACGCCATCTTGAGACTGACTTTTACCCTTTCCTTTTGACTGTGCTGTAGAAGAAGAGGGAATTATCCTTGGCGGCTCTGCTACTGGAATAGAGTTCTTCCTTTTAAGCACTAAGAAAACCTTACTATACTCAATGACTTGTCTTGTTCTGTCTTCAACTGAAAGAGATTCCTTGTTTGCCCAATTAACTTGTGGAAGAGGCTGATCCTCGATTCTTTTCTGAGTGTACATTGGTAGAAGAACATCTTCATCATCATCAGAGAGCCCTTCTATATCTTCATTTAAGCAATCTTTCATCTGATGGAGAGTTAACCTGCTGTAGTTACGCCTTCGCACTTCAAACTCATCTGCACAGTTAGCCCAAAAATCTTCAAGTGCGGGTATGTGATTGTAATTCTTCTCCAACCGGCCAGCATAGACACCATGAGGATCAAATGACCGCCTCTCACTGTAGGATTTGAGACCGAATTTATCTAATTCTTCTCCAATTGTCCTGGCATCTGCAGCAGTCCTGCATGTATAAATACCCAACCCTAATGGAAAGTGAAGAGAGGGTTTCTTTCTATTTCTCAAGATCGTGGTGGACACCGTGGAGCTTACCTCAAGAATTCCATGAAGATGACCTCAGTTCCCACGGATACCTTGGCAACATTAGCGGGGCACCTGAATAACCATAAACCCTGAGATAGGTAAAGGTAGGAAACTGTATAAACCAATCTGCCCATTCCGCCATTGCTGCCCTAGCAACTGAAGATATGCGGACGTGCAATTCATTGTCTAAGTCACGCACCGTGTATATCAAGAATGCCTCGTTCACCCTTTTGTAGTGGTGCAACGACTTTGTGAACTCCAGCTGAGGGTAATAATTATATATGTGTTGAACGCTCAAAGATCCCTCGGTGTTCAATCCTCTGAATTGACCTTGATAGGCCACCAAATAGACTAGATATGACACCATGTGGAATACATGAAACTGGAAATATTCTGTTATTTGTTGATGTAGGCAGTCACTTATCAAAGTAGGCCAGTCATAAAACTCGGTTTTCTTCATAATGTGAGGTATGGCATAAAACATCCAAGGTTGGAACTTGGTGGCATCCTCGGAACCAGTGACCCTGTTGGGCAAAGTGATGATGATGGCAACCTCGTCCTTGAACTCCCCTCGCCCGACATTCTTGGGCAATGTCTTATGTTTTTCTTTCATCCATCTCTGGGCAATCTTCTTGCTGTATTTGTCCTTATGCATATTCCACATCTTTTCACACTCATCCCTCGAAAGAGTTACACTTTCAGGCCATGGGGGAATGGAAAAACACTTTTCAACCATGTCAGGCTTTAAACTGCAAATCAACCTGCCATCCAGCCGACCGATTCCCTAGTAGCCGCGGGTTGTAATGCTTAATGCAAAGCCGACATTTAACTCAAGGCTCTGGAACTGATATAGGAATAGACGCCGGCCGCGAGGAGTCCAAAATGACCTGTGTTTCGGGATGAAGCGTTGCCTGCTCTCTCCAAGGCGTGTAGGTCGAACACCGGCTTGACATGATGCAAGTCTGTCTCAGCTGTTTTGATGTAATTGTGAAAAAGTGCTGATTCGGACTTGAAAACGTTAGGAGTGTACTCCATTTCAGAAAACTTGAAGAATGACTGTAAACTCGCCCTGGTTCAGACAAGTCTTGAACAATTTCTATTTTTAGAATGCTGATTTTGTGCTTCAACGGACGAATTTTTTGAGAATTTTTTCTGAGATATGGGTTTTGTTCAGAATGACGATACAAGACAACCCAGATCGTCCGATTTTGAAAATCTTGAATTTTGACTGAAAAGCAAAGAAACTTAATTTCTTTAATTTTTCCCCGAAAAGCCGTATCCGGGTTTTGTCTGTAATTATCGCTAGAAATGGACCCAGTTTCTGATTGGAATTGCAAACTCGACGCTTTGATTGAAAAAGGAGCCAACCCCTAGGTTTGGAAAAAGCTTCGGCGGGTTTTCTTCGGAAGACTGATTGGCAAGGACCCAGATGGTTGAAATTTGAATGCACCGAGGTTTTCACTGACATGCAAGATAAAAGCACTTGCTGCAACTTGATGAAGTTCTTGAAAAATTCTTCAGAAGATAGAGGCAAAAAGACCCAGATGACTGAAAAATTGAAAGCCTTGGCCTCCTGCTTGAAAAATTTGATCTTCTGGAACAAAAAGCTTGAAAGAACAATGGTTTATGCTTGCTGGTCTGAAAAATCTGATGTAAAACCAGCAACTATGGATTCTTGAATCACAAAAATTTCTCAAACTTGCTGCTCCAACTTTCTCCTCTGGATGCTACCTGCAAAAATAATGAAAAATACATTGAAAAGAAGAGTTAAATAGACTTAGGTTTTGATTTTAGGTTTTGCTTTTTTCTGCTTTTATTTCAAAACCCTAAATCTTATCTTCTCAAGTTTGGACGCCATCTTCCTCTTCTCACAATTTTGAAATTTTGAAAATCTCAAAAAAACTTCTAAGGCATGAAGGTTTGGGCGCCTTTCTCCAAGAGGGGCGCTCAACTTCACCAGTGTTAGTCAAAATTTCAACTTTTTCAACTTTTCTCAATTTTAACATGCCACTTCGCCACTGATTTCTCGTTGATTGGTTTACCCGACAGGCGAGCTGAGTGGTTCACTGCGGAGCCGGACTGATTCTGAAAAGGATGTTCTGGAGGCACCTCCTGCTAAAAACTTGATTTCAACCTCCGAATTCACGGGAGACTTTTCCTTCTAGGGGCGCCCAGTTTCTTCAGTGTTAGCCATTTTTCTAATTTCCAAGTTCTTCATTAACCTCTCTTCCACAGATGATCTCGTTAAATCTCGAGCTCCGGGCGTTGGATTGCTGAATGGCTGTGCTCATCGCGAAGCTGACGGAGAATGAAGGGGGGTCCTCTGGAGATACGTTTGTCAAAAAGTGGATTTTTACCCTTCAAAAGGTTGGGCGCCTATCTTGACTGGGGGCGCCCAGTTTACCAACACTTAGTTTATTTTTTTGACTTTTTCACTTTTGCTTTGAATTTCTCTTTTTACCCCTCGTCGGACCCTCTGTTCAGCGTTTTGAATCTGATGACTGCGAGCTCCGTTTGTCGTGCTGAATAGCTCACTGCAAAGCCAGTTGAATTCTGAAGACATCTCGTTGTAACTTTGACTGCAAATTCCTCTGTTTGCACCCTTGAAAAGTTGGGCACCTTTCTCTTCTTAGGGCGCCCAGTTTCTCCAGACTTAGAAAAATTCATAATTTATTCAACTTCAAGTTTCAGATTTTCACTTCATACCTTCTACTTTGACTTGAATTTGCCGGAGACTGGATCATCGGATGCTCTGACGGGGATATCCATCGCGAAGCTGACTGAAAACTGAGCAACTTCCATTGGAGACCGTAACCCTAATTCCTTCATCTGGCACCCTGAAAAGGTGGGCGCCTTTCTTCAACTGGGGTGCCCAAACTTAGCAGACTTAGAAAATTTTCATGACTTTTCACTTTTCTTCCTCGATCCTCGTGCATGTTCATCATTTCACTTTCTGCTGGAAGTTTTGAATGCTAAAATTAACGCCTGGCAGTCGGATGACCTCCATTGATGACCTCGGAACTCCAGATATGCTTGAAAAAGATGAATAGACCCAGTAGGGCAAAACTGATTATTTTAAGATTCACTTGCACCAGCCTGTACGGACACATTTTGAGCCAATCAAAATCAGTTCGGACCCAGCCGGACCAACTTTCAATTTTTAGAAATTTTCTATTTTTAGAAAATTTTGCGATATCCGTTCGAAAGAAACCAGAAAAACCCGAAAACTTTACTATTTCGAGAAAATTTCTAAAATAGCAGTTTTTCCTAAAATTAGGATGGCCAGGATCACGGTTTTGTAGGTTAGCCTTTAGCAGACCCAGATCGTCGAAATTGAAAATTTTGTGTTTAAACTCCATTTTACATACGCACACCCAAATTTGACTTTCTGACTGTTCGACAAGACTTTTACCCATTCCTTCAAAATGTCTAAGTGTAACAAAAATTTTAATTTTGGGTACAACATCGCTTAGGGAGCGATCCAAAGGGAATTGCATTCTGGATTCCCACTTGCTCGAATGAAGTGCAAGGTGTCACCATTTTCCATGCTCCAAATGGCGTGTTCTGCTTGTGCCATGTGTCTTTGAGTTTGTTATGCTTTTAGGGTTAGGGTTTATCAAATTTGATCTTGGCCGTTGATTTCAAATTTAATCTTGGCCATTGCTTTGTAATTGGGGTGCCTATATAAACCCCATTCATTTCATTTATTCAGGGAGAGACTGATGAGATTGTTGCAATATTGCTGTTTAAATAATAAGTGGATTCAGAGTTGAGCATTTGTTATTTCTATGAGCCCGCATGGTTTCATTGATTTCTTCAAAATAGAGTAAATTTGTTTTCAAGTATTTTAGATGAATGAAAGATTGATAGTGTTGGAAATAGTGGAATTAGTTCATACCTTTTTCAATTGGATGATTTTCAATTTGATGTGTAAGGTTAGTCTGAACATTAAAATTGCTTAATTTGAGTTCTATTATCTATATGCATTGGTCGAATTGATGGTGATATAGTGTAATAGGATATCTTTCGTAAACCCTTGAAGATTGCACCGTCTTTGTCTAGTTGTAGTGCCGTGCTTGGCGAAGCAAAGATTGGTTTAAATTCCATTATCCAGCATTTGTCTCCGAAGTTCATAGGATTAGTTCTGCATAAATCTAGTTCCTTTACCCTCATCCCCTTTTTTATTTTATTTTAAACTGAAAATCCAAAACATAAGAGCATTCAACGTTACATCAATCCAAATCCCTACTTTGAGTAACTTACTATCCAAGGGTCCCTTTGTGAAACCAGCATATCACATCACCTATTGAGCTTGTCCATCCCCCAAACCGGAACATTGGAATTACCGTATGACCTTTCTAGCAATCTTAGCATAAGAGGTAATTTTTCAAGAGAGGATAGAGCTGCCTTTGGGCATTCTTTTATTCTAAAGTGTTGGGTGTGTCACAAAACACGCATCAACACTGTTAGATTCTGCTCTTGAAACTGTGTTTGCTTTAATTCGAATCACCAATCCCTTTTTGCACAAGTGAAATTGTGCACAATCGATCTATAATCCTTCTGACTTTCGCATCATATCGCAATACACACCAAAATGATATGAATAATCGATTATATATATTCACAACTAGGAATTATATCAACTACATGTCGACTTTAACAAAATATAAAACATGTACAAACTGTCGACTCAATCCATAAACAATTATTAATGCGAATCATACAATGTCGGCCAAAACATAGTGAGGACCCAAAACAACATCCTCGAACACGAAACACCTCCAAAAATTATTCCTCGAAGATCCACAACACGCTACAATCACTTAGTCAGTCTTTCTGCGCTGTTAGATTGAGAATCAATAAACTGGTCTTCTAACTTGCACAACAATCAATACGAGGCTCTCCATTCAAAGATAAGAAAGTTCATAAACCAAATGACCTTCCTTGAGATCCACAACTCAAAATGATAACAGGAAATTATGTATGAATCAATGTACACAACTCTGTTGGATGTCCTGTTTTAGCTTTGACAGTTAATACATTTCTTCAATCTGACTTCTGGTACGAGCAAATACTGAAGTGCGGATAGGATTATTGACTAGGGTTGCCATCAATGACAACACTAGATGACTTGTGCAATGTCTCTTGCCAACAATCTCCCACATTTCAGATTGGTGGTTATCATGATAGTGTTTTGTGTGATGTCCTTCCAATGGATTGTTGTCATCTCCTATTAGGCAGACCTTGGCAATATGACAAAAGAGCTTTGTATGATGGTAGGCAAAATACCTACACCATAGTTAAAGATGGTCATTCTTTTGTGTTGACTCCTCTTGTAGAAGATATCAAAGGTAAAGCAAAGGTAATAATGTGTGGCAAGAAGGAACCTATGAATGTAATGAAGGAAAACAAATATTCTGATGTTTTCATTTGTTCTAAGATTGAAAATGCAGGGATACTAGATGTAGAGGTAAAAACAGGGGTAAGAAGTGATTTGGCAAAGAGCATGCATGACAGTGTGTTAGTAGGAACCATTGAATGCTTGTAGTTAAGACCAGGTCTGAGAAACAAACAAAGTTTGCAGGAAATACAGTACCTAAGTCTGATTTGACAGTGACAAAGCAAGGTAAAGGGGCAGTAAGTGAAAGACAAGAAAAACAAGGCAAGAAAGATAGTTGCAAGCATGAAGGTGCCAAAGAAGGGAAGACAAAACAAATTATTACTAATCTTGTTTGTATGCAGGTGAAAAGAAAGTAAACAATGAAATGATGGTCAAAGAAAGGATGAAAGACTTTTTGCAAGTCTGAGGACAGAGAAGAGGGAAAATGCATGTATCAATACATTCCAAAATGCTAGAAGTGCAGGGCAGATTGTTAATCCAGCGTACATGAACCAGTGGAATGGATTTGTGAACCAATGGCACATCTATGAAGCATGGAGACAGTGGATTCAAGGACAACTAATGAGGCATGAGTCTTTTCTAGGGGGGGTGTATGGTGCAAGAGCACCTACACCTCAACCTCCATTTTGGATCCTTTGATGGTGAATAGGTTAGGAAGAGTATTTTTGAGTGTTTTCATCTTCAATAAGGTCTAATAAGACCATTGAGTAAGATCTAGGGTGAGTCTTTAAGTTTTGGAGTCAAAATGTAGAAAATTGCAATCTTGCAAAAATGTTGTCATGTAAGCCTTGAGAAGGAAAAATCCTAAATTTGTTCTTGGATATGCAAGGTTGAGGTTTAAATGTTGTAATAAGGCTATTTTGAAGCCATTAGAGTGGTTTTAGGAGTCATAAGAGTTTAAGATTAAAAGTTGCTTCACAAAATGCAAAGTTGTCATGTTGACAATATGATGTAATCTCATTTTAATGTTGTAAACACCTTAACAACGGCTCCTTTATTAAAAAATTAGTTAAAGGACGTTGGGGAGGATGGGAACATGTTTATAAAGCCTCCATGGGGTCGAGGCATGAAGGTTGTTGAAGTTTTGAAGCACCAATACAAAGAAAACTCAGTTTTTTTCTGATTTTACAGAATTTTTGCCTGTTCTTGTACATGGTACGGTCTGGGACTTCACTGTACATCCTTCTAATGCATATGGATTGAAAGAGGGAAGAGTCTTCTTTCTTTTGGCGGTGATTTGAGTTAATTTCATCAAATATTGAGTAAGTTACATCAATTTTAGTGAAAGTGGGTTTGAAACCTTGCAAAACAAGGGTTTGGTCACCAAAATGGATGTAATTCCCATTTCCACCGTGGGAAAAATCCGAAACTTGGTGGATTGGTAGATTTAGGACTCCTTTACATGCTGCAATTTGTTTCAGAGTGAATGTTTGCAAAAGTTATGTGATGCGCTAGGTCTGGTTTTTGCCTTGTACAATCCAAAATGTGATCATTTGAATACATTATTTGTTGATTTTTGAGTATTTGAGTAAATATAATGGATGGAAAGCATGGACAAGGTCTTGGGGAACCTGTTGAAGTATTTTAAAGGCATTAGGGGTGTTGGGGTGTGCCTTGACAAGTTGATTTCTTCTTTGCACAAGCCAAATGAAGCCCTTTGGTGGCTTGTAAATTAGTTATTTGATACACCTGCTCTTGGTGTTTGGTCCTATGCTTTTGGGGATCTGTAAGGGTCTATGTAAAAAGTCTAAAACATGGTTTCTTTCTCTTTTGTTTGCCTCTAACAAATTTTTATCATGACTGTCCTATTGGTGAGTGCTAGAAGGAATGCATGGCATAATGGAAGCAATGGAGGAATAGGTGTTTCTAAGTGAAAAGTCAGGTTGGTTGATCATGTTTTGGCATGTTAAGAGTGTCTACATCATCCCCAAGTCCTGTTGATGTATCTGGATGTGAGATTCAAGTTGAGTGAATAGGTTACCTTGTTGAAGGGTATAGTTGAATAAGTGTGTCAAGTTGGGTGCTTCCCCTGCCACTTTGCATCAATTATGTAGTTTGCATGTAGAACCAACTCTCTCGAAGAGTCAAGGCTCTATCACAGTTCATGCATTAGAGAATGATATCGACGTGACCAACTAATCACCATCAAAATTGTAGTTCTCTTTTTATTTCAAAGTCACACTCAAAAATCTTCACAACTAGCATGAACTAATCTTGCAATGAATAAATGAAATCTTCAAAAAATCTTATGCTAGTGAACACAATTCAAGAGAAACCACAATCTCTCTTTACTAATCACACAAGATCCAAAATAAATGATATAACTCAGCAAACTGAAATTCAGCCTAGAAAAGTGATTTCAAACAAACAAGGAATACTTATCTCTTTAAATATTTTGATGGATGCAAATACTGGACATAGTATGATACGTTGCTCTTGCACTCAAAGCAGTCCACAACCTTCACGATTTGAACATAGGCCCATGATTTAGAATAGAAATTCCCATGATTTAGAATAGAAATTCCCTAGAATCCTTCTGAGGAGAGATCTCATCCACATCCGCAAATGAAGCATGTTGATTAGGCCTGGTAGGGCAATCTTTTGCATAGTGACCAAACTTGTCACAATGAAAGCATTGGACTTTGGAGACGTCCCACTTCTTCTTGAATGCGGGGGCACCATTAGCTCCTTTATCTCTATTCCTCTTGAAATATTCCCTTTCTTCTTCAAGGATTGAGCGGAAAGAACATGAATGTCTTCATTTGTAGAGCTTCGACCAATACCTCTCGCAGCCAACCTAGACTCTTCTTGAATACAATCTGCCCTCAAACGATCAAACTTGGGAAGTTTCGATCTTGCATTGATCCCTTGAATGTAAGACTCCCAAGATGAAGGAAGACCATTAAGGGCAAGCATGGTCAAATCCTTGGCATCAACAAAATGACCAATAGAAGAGAGTTGATCTCTCAATTCGGAAATCTTCATGAAGTAAGCAATGACAGATTCTCCTTCCGCCATCGTCACATGTTGAAGTTTTTGCTTCCATGCAAGTGCACGGCTTCTGTTGTTGATCTCATTCATCTCCTCCAAAGACTTAAACATCTCCCTTGCCGTCTTCATCTTAGAGATGATTGTAATGTCCCCATTTTAGCTATATGCCCTTCGGTGACTAATAGCCTATTTCTGGAAGCTTGTAGGCTCGTCAGAGGTAAAACTAGGGTTTCCTATTTTATAGGGGTTTTGATGCATTTCTGATGGCTTGTATGTTAGAGTTTCAGATGCATGTCTGGTGGGGTTTTTATGGGTTTTCAGAGAGCTTCACAATGATATATCATGCAAAGTGTGTTGAGAAACTTTTCAGAATTTACTATTTTAAGTAAATTCTATTTCTGGCAGTGCCATCTTGGGCAGTAGCATCAACAGTTAGCTCAGTTTCCATTTTAGGCAGTGCAATTTGGAGCATATTTGGCTTTGAGTACTTTAAGGCTCATTTTGGGTAAAATAATTTATTCTAAGTCATTAATATTATAATTTCTTAATGGCCCCCTTGGCCTAGTATTAATGACTTAAAGTTGTTTTAAAGGTGTCCTTTGAGGGTGGATGCCTCATTGGGAGATTATTTAAATATTTCTAAAGTAAATATTTCTCCTCAAGTCTTGGATGCCTAGAAAGGTGAATATAATGTTTTAAAAATTAAAATATTTCAAAAGTGAAATGGGTGTCCCTTTTGGAGGGAAAAAAAGATGGAAGCTGAAGAGCCAACAGTCACCTTCAATTCTATAAAAGTAGCCCATTGCTCATTCATTTCTCATCTTTGGAAAATATTGTAAAGTTATGCTACTGAATTGATTTCAGAACCTGGCTAAGGGGGAGCTTAGTATTTTACACTATTCTTCAGGCCTAAAACTATGGTTTCCTAGATGGTCAATTGAGAGTGTGCTTCATTCAGAAGTGCACATTGAGCTTCAACGTTGGTGAATTTGGTGATAATTTCCAGATTTGAGCTTGCTGGTTTTGTATTGCTGAAGATGTTTTTAATTGCAGCTCATAGAGGGAATTTAATTTCATTATGGGTATTTGATTATTCAATGTCTTTGCTCTTGGCGCCCCTAATTGTGCATTTGCAGATTTTATCATTGAAAGATTGATTTTTAAAGCAAGGTGGACTTCTTCCTAGGGATGTACTTTGTAATTGGTGCTTTGGATTTCGTGTTGGGCCATTTTGGTGATATTTGTGCTTGGATAGTGGCTTCTTCTTGGTCGCCCAGCTTTGGAATTGATGTAATTCCAGTTTCATTGGATTTTGGATGAGTTTGGTATGAGTTTTGTGAATTCTTGGGTGTTGATTATTTGTTGGTTTCATAAATTACAGTTGCTGGTTTTATATCAGATTTATATTAGAACAGTGTTAGGTTGGATTAGAGGTGACTTGAATGAGATTTGAGCATTATAGGGAGATCATGGTTGCTGGTCTGTATTTTAGTGAGTTGGTATTTTATTTCAGACTTAGTTCTTTCCTTGTGATGCAATATTTCTCGGGAAACTATGCTGCTAGTGGTCATGTGCAGTCCATTTGAAGAAGGCAGAAGCTTTGGGGTGAAGATATGAGCAGTTAATTGATGGCTAATTGCTGGTAAGAAATCTCAGTTTGCTGGTTTATATCAGATTCATCAGTAAAACAGATTTTGGCTTGTTCTTCAGTAGTTGAAAAGATTTGAGTTGAGAAATTATCTTTCATCATTTGACATTGTTTATACAACAATAACATTTTGTAATTTGCAGAACATTTGGATTGTAAGGTTGAGAATACTACTATTTCAGTCATTTATACTTTTGCATTTACTTGTGTTTTAAATTCAAATATTGTAACCCCTGGATGGTTTACTGCTAGTGTGGAGGAAAATACATTTTGTAACTTCAATTCACACCCACTATTTAAGTGGCGAATCCCCACTGCTGAGTGGATGCCTGCTGCAGCGGATGAATTAGCTTGTTTTGTAATTTCTTCCCCTCATTGTATTAGTGTAAGGGATGAAAACTTTCATGGCTGGTTCACCGCCTAGCTCCATTCAATTGTAATTTTATTTCAATTATTGCTTAGTTTTCTTCGCCATATGACAACACCTCTCCTTCCTTGGGATTGAGTGTGCATTCTTGGCGTTGAGATCTTTTAAATTTGGATTTCAATTTTGAAGCTAACACTAATTCATTTGGTCTAGTGTTGATTGTTTGTGAAATTCTTGGGAAAAATTGAAGGGGCATATTTCAATGATTGGAACAATATGATCATTTACGGAATCAACTAACATCTTCTTTGCCTTAGTACCTTTCTTCTTCCATTGAATCTTCTCTTCCTCATTAGTAGGCTCGAAAACTTTGCTCTCCACGAACTCAACCAATTCACTTTCTTCCAAGGAGAGCATAATTCTGAATATCCAAGATGAGAAATTTGATGCTCCCTCAAGTCTATCCTCAAGCTTAAGACCGATCACAATCTTGACGAAGAGATAGAAGTAAACAACGATGAGAAAGAGAGTAAAGAGTATCGCTGTAATAACAATCTGATCAAGATCTTCAAACTTGCTCTGATACCATGTTAGTTTTATGATCAGATTAGAGACACATAAATTAATTCAAAAATTGAACACAAAGACACAGCAAATACCTTGGGAAAACCCTCCTCTTGAGGGAGAAAAACCCAACAACAAATATAACTCGTATATATATATATGAGCAATGGCAACAAGTCACTTTACAATGAGGCCACACACAAGGCCAATAATTTGCACCAGCAATGGCTGTAACACAATATAATAGTCTTCCCTTTAATCTGCACTTGAATAGACTCACACTCAGCCTTAGAAGAAATTCGCACTAGATAGTGTTGTACCCAAACCAAATTTTTTGCTTCATCAAGGCATTTTGCATTAAAAAGTCTAAATCTTGTTAAAATGTTGTAAAATACAGTTTTGGGCAATATCAAGCATGGAGTTTTTGTCAATAGTTTGTCAGTCAAAGTCAGTTTTATTGGTCAAACCTGAAGCAGAGACTCAAAATGAGGCTTTTCACGATGGAGGAGCATCTCACGACGACATTTCATATTGCAGACGGTCATTTTAATGATCGAAACAAAGTTTTCAGTGATCAAATCATAGAGATTTCTCAGAGGAAAAGCACAAAAGCGCAAGTATAGCCCAGGGGCGCCTAGCTTATTGAAGGTCAAGATCTTGATTAAAATGCTCAAGCATCCAGTCAATCTCTTCAGAATCAGCCTGGCTATCCGTTGAGCTATTCAGCGAAGCATTCCGAGACTCACAGCTCCGCCAATCAGCAACAGAAGTTGAAATGCTCAAATTTCAAGATGCGAGAAACTTGTCCTTTTCAGGCAAAAGTGCGCCTCTAGCCTGAGGGCGCCCATCTTAAGGAGGGGGTAAATCTCGATAGTTTCGATGGCGAATACAGTCAATTGGTTCATGATTAGCCTGCTCGTCCAACGAGATATCAAGTACAGTCATCCGAGCTTCAGAACTCCCGTGGCAGTCATCCAAAGATCAGCTTAAAATGGAGTTTTCACGTTTCTGAGCTTCTCCGTTTATTCCCAGTGCAAGTACAAGCCAGGGGCACTGGCTTAAAGGACCTTTCAAATGGCAAAATTTGCAGACAGAGTCTTCACGACATCAGTAATACTCTAGCCTAGCTCCGCAACACACCATTTTGCTTATCAATCTGACGTTCCAGGTGGTCGTGGCGTAGATTCTACCCAGCACGTAATTTTACGGGCGAACCAACAAATGGTTTTTAGTGTATTTTCACAGTCCAGAGGCGCCTAGCCTTTAGGCCTGTCAGATGAGCCCGTTCGCGTTCGAAGTCTTCATGGCTATTGAGCGTAATCATTTTATCTATTCAACGAGCCTAGCCGTCAGCCTTCGGGATTTGGCAGTCGCTCGTACGTGCGAGGTCTTTAGTGTAATACTGCTAAGTGAAGATATTAGGAAAATGACCAAGTCTGGAGCGGTAATTTTAAATAAAATACGCACTGGAGTTTTTGAGGTCTTAGAAGCAGTTTTCTTGCCTCGTCACCTCCAGAGACTTCTTTTGTGGGCCCTTCTGGCTCTCCGTTAAAACAGATAGTGCCTGAATCGGGTCATCCCAGCTCCAGATATCAGAGGTCAAAATAAGGTACTTGGATGAAAGTTCGACTTTCGTCAAAATGACACCAAGTGCAACCAAGAGCCAGGGGCGCTTTTACTTTTGAGGCCCTTAACACAGCTTTCAGGTGTCGTGCATACGGTCGTTGGATGCAAAATGTCTCCAGACATGCAGTGAGCTTCGTTTCCTGTCAGCAGGGTTCACCGTTCACCGTCGGCAGCCGTTTGAAGCTTCAGATGGTAGTTTGAGAAATGGCTAAGTCTGGAACTCGTAAAAGCAATTTAATCAGGGGCGCCTAATTTTTCAAGGGGTTAAATGATAGATTTTGCAGTGGTGTCTCCCAATAGACATTTCTTCCTTGTTCAGTAGGCTTTCCGATGAATTTCTCAGATCAGTCTCAGCATCACCTGGTCATCCGGAAATCAGTGTCGAAGTTGGCTAGTCGTGACAGTGCTGTCAGCTATAAAATAGGGAGTTAGTAAAAAATGAAGTATCTTGAGCAAATGGACGCCTATCTGCTCAAGAGACGACTTTTCCGAATCAGTGAAGTCAGACGGTGAATCTCAGAGCTTCAATCGGGTTGTCAACTGAAGTTCAAAATATACCTGTTTATAAATAGCAATTTTCTATTTTTGGCGCCCTTGCATGATAATAAATATTTTATTATTTATTTCAAATTTGAACTTCCAGTCAGTGGCAGTGGAACTGAAAGGCAACCAATCAGAGGATTTCTATTCTTGTTAGGGTTTATGAATTCTTGCAGTCACAATTCAGTGCGAATTTCTTCTTATTTATACATGGCGCCATCTTCATTGTTATTCACAGAGCTTTCAAAGAAAATTTGATTTCATTAAGAGCAATTTAATCTTAAGTGAATTCGTGGTTTTCAAAGGCAAATTCATTATCTTCAAGGGAAAATCGAAGTTTATTAAATTCAAAGCAAATTCAAGAAAAATTCGTATTTCTTCAAGAAGAGAAGGGCGCATATCTTTAAAGCAAATTAATTCAAAGTAATTCGCAATTCCTTGATTTTCAAAGGCGTATCTCAATTCTCATAAGCAATTCTCAGTTCTTCAGAGATTCAAAGGCGTATTTAACAATCAAAAGGCGAAACCTCAAATTCAAATACAAATTCGTATTTTCTTAAGAGGAAATTCGAATTTCATTCATTCAAAAGGCGCAAATTTCAAGAGAAATTCGTGGTTTTCATAAATTAAAGGCGAATTCTTCCAGTTCAGAGGCAAAATCTACATCAATTCTCAGAGGCGATTTTTCCTAACATATCTTTTTGCAGATTCAAGTTCACAATTATCAGTTTTTCAAAGAAATCTTGAGCGATTTTCACAAAGAAGAGGCATCAAAAAACGTCTTTTTCATCCTTTGATCTCAGATTTCTCACAAAATACAAATTGCATGTTCCTGAAATTGGCGAAATTGACAAGTCTCAGTATCTGGATCATTCTCATATAATTTTCTCGAGTTAAATTTGTGCGTTTGATTTTTCACGAATTTTTAGCTTTAGAACATTCGTTCTCGAATTGCTAATTTTCTCAAGTGAAAAATCTTTGTACGATCAAGTAGAAGTTGAATTTT
>VDFB02152356.1:0-44257 GCA_007258455.2 Sequoia sempervirens
ATTTCAATTACAATATAGTTTTTACAAAGTCAACCTAAGCAGTTATGCAATTACTTCACATTGCATAACTAATAAGTAGGAGCAACTGCCAATTGCATTTTGTTATCATGGCATTCTATGAGGCCATATTTCTTTGACATATTTTATCAAATAATTCACTGCCTTGTCTATGTTACCACAATTTTCATACATGTCTACCAAAGTATTTTGTCAAACAGTTCATTGCCTTGTTGCTATGGCTAAAAGCATAAAACAAGTGCTTTCGAACAAGCTATGGACACTTGGAAAAAATCTATCAAAAGTATAATAGCAAGCAATACTATAGACAAGGCAATGAACTGCTTGAAAAAAATTCCTGAAAGAAACGTGGTCTCATGGTGATGGAATGCCATGACATGCAAATTGCTATGGATTTTCATGCCATTCCATCACCATGAGACCACATTTCTTTTAAGTATTTTTTCAAACAATTCATTGCCTTGTCTATGCTACCACATTTTTTGTACATGTTTACCAAAGCATTTTATCAAGCAATTCACTGCCTTGCTAATATGGCTAAAAGCCTAAAATAGGTGCTTGCAAACAAGCTATGGATGCTTGGAAAAAATCTATCAAAGCATAATAAGAAGTAATAGCATAGACAAGTGATGTAGAGACAAGAGACCCAAACTCACTCAAAGTGTCAACTTGCCTTCAAGAGGCATCTAATAAGATTAAAAGGATCTATTGGACCAATCCAAACAACTCCCAAATTTTGAAATCAATCAAAGGTAGGATTTCCCACTTTCACCCTTGCAAACCTAGTAGCAATGCAAACCCGTTTTTAGGCACTTAACTCCACAACTTCCCAAAACACTTGACCAAAAAAAGGATTATTTAGACACCCATTACAAAGTTACAAAACATATCTTAGCCCCCCATATGACTCCTTTGGAACAAATTTGAGAAAACTGACTTTCTCACCATTTTAGGCCTCCAAATAGGTCAATTTTACAAAGGAACCCCCTCTTAAACTTGTGAAAAAACTATGAGACTTTAGGGAAGAAATTGGTAGGTTATCAAACCCAAAAATCCCCCATTATATTTCATTTGTACGGCCACCTCCACACCAAACCCAAAAACTCTTGTTTAGTGCACTTTTGATGAGGCTTTATTGAAAAAGACACTTCCATGCCCTTCCCAAACTTCCCACCTAGTCAAAAACCTTTGAATTCACCCCCCAAAAGCTTAAAAGTTCATAAGATAACTTGTTCTAACACCCCATCATCAGGTTCAGGTCTATACCCATTAAATTCATGCATTTTCCAATGGAAACAACCCTAGGGACTCACCGAAATCAAGAAATATGCCTTCCCTACACAAACAAAGATGCATACATGTTTATTTCACCTATCTAAGCCTATCCACCGAGTTATAGCACTATACAGTGGGTGGAATACTTAGAAACCCATTTTGTTCCCTTTCAAAACCCCCAAAATAGGGTAAATGAGCAGTCCCAGAAAAATAAAGATTTCTCCCTCAATTTGCATGATTAAGACCTAAAATCTGAAGCATTAGAGATCCAACACATGTACCTAAAACATATAAGAAGTTTTAGAGCAAAGGCAGGCTGTACGGGTCCGTACCAAGCCTTCAAAGTTTAGAGAAATAGGAAAACAGTTGCTAAGAATGTTGTATTTCATGAAAACAAAATGTGTACAATATTCAAACTACCTTCAACAACCCTGCAAAAGCCATTTTTGAGGCTTTTATAATGATTACATTGAAATCCAACTTCTCCCAACATCTATAACTACCAAGTAGCAACTTTTCAAATTTGCTGCATTTATGCAACTTACAAATTTGACATTTTCCTCCTTTTGACTCTTTATTATTTCCTAATCCCCTAGACCCTCTTAAATGGCTTCCTATTCTACTTACCTTGACAACATTTGACCATCTTGACAACTTTTAACATGATTGCAAGTTATGGCCAAATTATCAAATGAAAAATCTAAATCATTTTGCAAACATGAGAATGGTCTAAGTAGACCTTATTGAAACAAAAAAAAAACTCAAAATTTCCTATCTTAACCACAATTCTATCCATGACCATTCAGTACCATATCAGGAGGCTTGGTGCTCCTACACTAACAAGGCAGTGAACTGTTCAAAAAAATGCCTCAAAGAAATGTGGTCTCAATGTGCTTGTCATGGCATTCCATCACCAAGATAACACATTTCATTGAGGATTTTTTTTGAAACAGTTCACTGCCTTATCTATGCTACCAAATTTTTCATACATGTCTACCAAAGCATTTTATCAATCAATTCACTACCTTGCTGCTATGGCTAAAATTCTAAAATAGGTGCTTTCGAACAAGCTATATGGATGCTTGGAAAAAATCCATCAAAGCGTAATAGTAAGAAATAGCATACACAAGGTAGCGAACTATTTGAAAAAATTCCTCAAAGAAATGGGGTCTCATGGTGATGGAATTCCATGACAAGCAAATTCCCTAGATTGTCATGGCATTCCATCACCATGAGACCACATTTCTTTGAGGCATTTTTTCAAATAGTTTACTACCTTGTCTATGCTACCATATTTTTCATACATGTCTACCAAAGCATTTTATCAAACAGTTCACTGTCTTGCTACTATGGCTAAGAGCCTACAACAAGTGCTTTTAGACAAGCGATGGATGCTTGGAAAAATCTATCAAAGCATAATAGTAAGCGAAAGTGTAGATAAGGTAGTGAACTGGTAGTATGCGATGGATGCTCCCATGTTTTACAAATGAGGGGTGAGCTCAATTTATAGGCTCCTCGAATACAATTCAATGACCAAGATTGATTTTGAATCAATGACCAAGATTACAAAATAAAACCCTAATTAGGGTTTTTCATAGCTAACTACCTCTCGACCAATGAGAAAATTACATTTGGGGACACTTGTCCTTCTGCTAAATATAAACCAACAATAAAAAGTTGTTGCATTATGGAGTGTTAGGTTCATTGAACCTAGACATGCTAGCTTGGAACAATTTGATTGGTTGGAAGATGACGAGGCACCATATCAGTGTGTTGGATGTCCCCTTTGATCTTGGCCTAAGGTAGACTTCAAGATATGTTTGCCATCTCCTATTTTCAGCTTGGGGAAAACTTTAAGTTGTCTTTGCCATGTATGGTTTGAGCTGGGCTGACTTTACGTTGTCTTTTCCATGTATGATTTGAGTTGGGTAGACTTTACCTTTGTCTTGGAAAACCATTATTCAAGCCAAGGGTGGACTTGACAGTAGTTTGGACATAGATTTTCTTTCCCAAGCGTACTTTGCATCATCTTCGACATTTTCCTTGACCATGGGCATGGTGGTATTTGCTTGTGCCTTACCAAGATTGGGTGGACTTGCTCTTGACTTAGACATGTTGATTTTCCTTCCAAGAAAAAATTGAGAGAGGTTATTCTAGAGGGGAACAAATCGATCCGATAGGCTCTGACGAGAAGTTTCTAAGCATCACGGTGTCTGAGTATTGTCATGCTAAAGTTTGCAACCATTTTTCACTTCAGTCTCTTAAGGGATTCAACTGATTGAACGTAGCTCAGAGTGATTCAATGCGTTTGGGTGCAAAAGAGGACCATGCCTAGCGTAAAATTACCCACTCAAATGTGTTGGAACAATTAGTTTGGTCACACGAGTTGCAGAATGAAAGTTGCACCACTTTGCAACTTTGCACTACTTGCATTTGATGACTTTTTCCCCAAGCGAAATCTCACCGCCACAGGAAAACGCCTTCGAGATAGAAAAAATAAGAGAGGTTATTGTAGGGGGGCAAAACATGATCCCATAGGCTTAGACAAGAATTTTTTAAGCATCACGATGTTCGAGTAATGTCATGCTAAAGTTTGCAACCATTTTTCACTTTAGACTCTTAAGGGATTCAATTGGTTGAACGTAGCTCAGAGAGATTCGACAAATTTGGGTGCGAAAGAGGACCATGCCTAGTGTAAACGTACCCAATTGGATGTGTTGGAACAATTAGTTTGGTCATACGAGTTGCAGAATAAAAGTTGCACCACTTTGCAACTTTTCACTACTTGCATTTGACAACTTTTTCCCCAAGCGAAATCTCGCCACATAGGAAAACGCCTCTGAGATAGAAAAAATGAGAGAGGTTATTGTAGAGGGGCACAACATGATCCCATTGGTTTTGACGGGAAGTTTCTAGGCCTCACAGTGTCCGGGTAACATCATGCTGAAGTTTGTAGCCATTTTGCACTTCAAACTCTTAAGGAATTTAGCCGGTTGAACGTAGCTCAGAGCGATTCGGCGTGTTTGGGTGAAAAAGAGAACCATTCCTAGTGTAAACATACCCAATCAGATGCATTGAAATAGTTAGTTTGGTCATATGAGTTGCAGAACGAAAGTTGCACCACTTTGCAACTTTGCACTACTTGCATTTAACAACTTTTTCCCCAAGCGAAATCTCGCCACCACAGGAAAACGCCTCCGAGATAGAAAAAATTGAGAGAGGTTATTGTAGAGGGGAACAACATGATCCAATAGGCTTAGATGAGAAGTTTCTAAGCGTCACGGTGTCCAAGTATTGTCATGCTAAATTTTGCAGCCATTTTGCACTTCAGACTTTTAAGGGATTCAATTGGTTGAACGTAGCTCGGAGTGATTCGATGCATTTGGGTGTGAAAGAGGACCATGCATAGCGTAAAAATACCCACTTGGATGCATTGGAATTGTTAGTTTGGTCACACGAGTTGCAGAACGAAAGTTGCACCACTTTGCAACTTTGCACTACTTGCATTTAACAACTTTTTCCCTAAGAGAAATCTCGCTACCACAAGAAAATGCCTCTAAGATAGAAAAAATTGAGGGAGGTTATTATAGAGGGGCACAACATGATCCCATAGGATCTAACGAGAAGTTTCTAGGCCTCACGGTGTCCAAGTAACGTCATGCTGAAGTTTGCAGTCATTTTGCACTTTAGACTTTTAAGGGATTCAATCAGTTGAACGTAGCTCAGAGCGATTTGGAACGTTTGAGTGTGAAAGAGGACCATGCCTAGTGTAAATGTACCCACTCGGACATGTTGGAAAATTTATTTTGGTCATACGAGTTACAGAACAAAAGTTGCACCACTTTGCAACTTTGCACTACTTGCATTTGACAACTTTTTCCCCAAGTGAAATCTTGCCGCCACAGGAAAATGCCTCCGAGATAGAGAAAAATGAGAGATGTTATTGTAGAGGGGAACAACATGATCCCATAGGCTCTGATGATAATTTTTTAGGCCTCACGGTGTTTGAGTAACATCATGTTGAAGTTTGCAGCCATTTTGCACTTTAGACTCTTAAGGGATTTTGTCGGTTGAACGTAGCTCAGAGCGATTTGACGTGTTTGGGTGTAAAATAGAACCATTGATAGCGTAAAAATATCCACTTGGACGTGTTGGAATAGTTAGTTTGGTCATATGAGTTGTAGAATGAAAGTTGCACCACTTTATAACTTTGCACTACTTACCTTTGACAACTTTTTCCCCAAGCAAAATCTCGCCGCCACAGGAAAATGTCTTTGAGATAGTGAAAAATAAGAGAGGTTATTATAGACGGGCACAACATGATCCAATAGGCTTAGATGAGAATTTTCTAAGCGTCATGGTGTCCGAGTATCGTCATGCTAAAGTTTGCAGCCATTTTGCACTTCAGACTCTTAAGGGATTCACCCAGTTGAGCATAGCTCATAGCGATTTAGTGCATTTGGGTGTGATAGAGGAATATCCTAAACTAAACGTACCCACTTAGATGCATTGGAACAGTTAGTTTGGTCATACGAGTTGCAGAATGAAAGTTGCACCACTTTGCAACTTTTCACTACTTGTATTTGACAACTTTTTCCCCAAGCGAAATATTGTCGCCACAACAAAATGCCTCTGAGATAGCAAAAACTGAGAGAGGTTATTGTAGAGGGGAACAACATGATCCCATAGGCTCTGACAAGAAGTTTCTAAGCCTCACGGTGTTTGAGTAACGTCATGTTGAAGTTTGTAGCCATTTTGCACTTCAGACTCTTAAGGGATTCAACCGGTTGAATGTAGCTCTGTACTATCCCCTTTCTGATGGAAACACTTAAACCTGAATCTTGCATTCAAAGTATTTCTGAAAGAGACATTGGAAACATTAGAGATCAATGAATTTCAGTGATAACTTCTAATAAGATCGAAGATGTTATAAATATTTCATTCTTGTGAAAGTTTAATTCATATCCTTCTTATCACTCAATATGAATGATTCTTTTATAATATATTTTATAAGTACACTTGGTTAGATATTAAACATATTTCAATATCCCACAGGTGGAATTCTATCATGACATTTATCATCATAATGAAAGAATAGTCATTCTTACTTATAAATCTCAATAATTGCTGCAACCATCATTATTGCATAATCGCATATAAAATGTATATCTATTTACATATATATATTCACATATAAATATAACTATAGTCATTACTACTTATTCATATATATATATATTAATTAATTAACAATCATATTAGACTCACCTAATAACATACCTCTGATTTCTGGCTATCCTGTTGCTGACAGTGATACCCAAAAACATGCTTATCTATCTCCCTTGTATATCCTTCATTTCTTCTACTTTATAATTCTATCTAGATTATATACCTTTTCCCATCCATCTACAAATAGACGTCTCCTTCGACCTTCATTGGTCTTAAATTGGTCTTCCTTTTATTGACCGATCAAAGAGAGTCTCACTTACCTTTTGGCAAGTGACGTGCATTTATGCATTGTGTGTCCCGAATTGATTCAGTCCCCGATATATGCGATTTGTGTTTTGATGCTTCCCAGGCTATAGTATTCTTTCTCTTTTTACACCATTTCTTCCTTGCCCGATATCTATCCATGATTCTCTTTTATATCCACGATGGGAAAAGTCGTGGCTCTTCACTTTCTTTCCTACTCAAGAGATATGTTTGCCTTAACTAATCGAGGCTTACTGAAGATCTCTTGTAATACTTTTAATATCTATTGCTTATTACTTATCTAAACCCTTGTTGATTGTTATACTCAGATGCAATATAGTGCAGACTTTGTAAATAAACAAGATCACCAGATAAGTCAACTCAAAAGGCTTACAATGCTAGCCCAAAACTTCAATCTTGGAAGTCAATAATGATATCTATAAACTGGAAGATATCATTAGTAGTGATTACTCATGCCAGCTGTAATACTAAGGACTTCGCTCGATAAATGAAATCTGATTTCTACGTCTTTCAATGAGACACGAACAAGAGCATCATTCATTGAATGAAATATTTTCTGAAGATGCTGCAATTCAACCAAACATTTTGCTCCTCATTCTCCCGTGAGCCTGTGTGTAGAAATCCTCGAACTAGACCAAAGCCATGACTCTTGTAATTGCTTCATCCCATAGCCACATCAACCATTAATCATCTGATGTCCCATGTTCAAAACAAATTCTGAACTGCCGCGTCACAATTTGATGTCTTGATATGCCACGACTCCCATTTTTTGTAAAGATGTTAATTCTTATTACATTACCCGGCTCACGTTGGTGAATGTTTCTTCTTCTTTTAAAACCATTGTCCAAGAATTAACCTCATTTCATATTTATCTGACAACTCCTAAACTCTCGATACAATCTTTAAATTCTTTCGATCCCTTTCCTTGTGCTTGACCGACACCTCTTGATAGGATATAAAACCACAGAATTAAAGATATCGACACCTTTTCCATTATCGTTTGTTATGAGTATAATGCATCACATTGTATTACTTCTATAATCAGGTTCATTATCTTATGTGGCAATTATTTATGATTTGCAATTCCTCATATTTGGGGTATCTAATATATTCGATGATTATAATATTCAAAGAACTATTTTTTTTTGTATTTATATTTTAATATTTATAATGTTATTTATAATTATAATGTTATCTCTAATAATTATAATTATAATGATTTTGAATGTATTTTGCTATTGTCATGTTACGGTTTTGGGGACATGACAGTCCTCCCCTGCCCAAGATTGCTTGTCCTCAAGCAATCTCAACTGGAATTACAACTAATCTACTTAAGGAAGTCCTTCTTTATCATTGTTAAACACAAGCGATGATATATACACATGGTGTAACTGTATTGAAAATATGCAAAGGTTATATGTAGACACTCGTGCTAAAAATGCAATGAAATATAGTTTATGTAGGACATAAAGCATACATGATCAAAGCACTTGGGAAAGCTTATTAACCATGAACTAATACTTGTAAATATTGTAAAGTATGTATGGCACAAAACATACGTGTGGCATGAAGCATACAACACAAACACACACAAGTATGAAGCACTATTACCTAGATGCATAAGAAAAAACATATGTAAGGAATAGCGCATAAATGCATGTCAAGACGTATACACTTACGACATAAAGTGCATGCATGAATACAAATACAGTCATATATTTAGATAAGGCTAGAATCATATATGTTCAAGCACTCACATAGATCACACATGCTAAATACACATCATACATAGAGAATATATTTTAGATATGTAGCAATCAATGACATACAATGGGTACACACATAATCACTCACGTTGAATACACACCATACATGGAGCAATTTATCATACATGAAACAGTCGCAAAGTATGCACATAAGGTATTATAAGCTACAAACACATTAGGAATGGAGTCAATAACATACAAAGCATGAGAAGACATACATAAGTCATGTTACAAAGCATATTCAAGGCATCAAGAGGGCACTCATGTATGGAGTGTCTCGACAAACATGAATTAATCACATATTAAGCTTTCATGAAATAGTCATGCTGAAGGAACATCAAATAATCACACGCAATATTTACTTAGGAAATACAAGGCACCTTAATACACTCAAGGTATGCAAATACACTTGAAGAAGTATACATGTCAATTCAGAAGTGTACATTCAGAAAAATAATAGAAGTATACACATGCAACAAACATGCTAAAAGCATATTAGTGATAAAACAAGCATGTAAGACATGAGGCACACTCATAAGATATGAATCATACGCTTGAATACATGCAAGCAATAAAGCATGGAGTATAAGCATGAATAAACACCGTGAGCATAATCTTGAATACACAAGGCATGAAGCATTCATGAAATATGCATTGAAATATATATAACACACCAAGTGCGTATGAAAATAGATTAGACATACTGAAAACACACCAATTTTTTGAAAGTCATTCCACAGATCAGTCATGTTGAATATATTAGTCATAAATGCATACAAGATATAATGCATGGATCAAGCATGAATACATGTATAGAGCATAATCACAGATTACACATGAAGCATATAAGTACACAAAATATACTTCTATAGAATAAGACATACAATGTAAAACAAATACACATAGAAGCATCAAGTAATAAATCACGTACAAGGGATATAAACCATGTAATTATACTTTAAATACTCATAAGGTGGGAAGTAATACACTCAAGCAGGAAGCATACAGGTAGGAATTACACACGTGGAGCAAGAAGCGGTTTAGTCATTACTTAAGACATGAATATGTAAAGCATTTCAAGTTTACTCAAATTTACTTCTATGCATGGAATAAATGCATTCGATGAAAATATGCATAAATACACGACATGGAGTATAATACACGAAATGATCATCCATAAAGAACATAGGCATAAGAATACTCATAGGTACACTTGACAATACACCAATACATATAAGGCATGAATTAGGCAAATGCAAAGTATACAAAAATAGAATAGTCATGTATTAGAGTACATCAATAAGTAAGGTGCTAAGCGTGATCACATATACCATGAAGCAAGACACCATAAAATAGGAAAAACATGTAGCATATGTGTGAGTAATATATGAAGCATATGCATGAGTGCATGAAGTTGTAAGGCATATGTAAGTCATAAAGCATACACTTGAATACAAGTCTCAAAGTATACAAATACAAAGTCAGAGTATGCACTCAAACATAAATACAAGGCCATAGAGTATACACTCAAATACAATCACAAGTCATAGAGTATACACTCAAGCACAATCACAAGTTATAGAGTATACACTCAAATATAAATACAAGGTCATAGAGTATACACTCAAATACAAATATAATCACAGAGTATACACTAGAATACAATTGCATCAATATAATCACAAGTCTTAGAGTATACACTCAAATATGAATATAATCGAATGAAGTATACCGTTAGACAATTGGGAAGGGGATTCAGTGCATCCCATACTACACCGTGGACCCATCCACTATCCCAAAGTCATCAAGTATACATATGAGTATGAAGCATACACGCGAATACACATAATACAAAAAAGTATTCTCATGAACATATGTTAGAAGCATCTCATGAACATATGTTAGAAGCATACATATAAGTCACAAAGTAAACCTTTGAATACACTTGAATACATTGTCATGAAGTACACATTTTCACAAGTAATTATATAAGATAAACCATATCATGTTCACGGGGATTCAATCATAGATAGGGATTCGATGAGAAGGATAAGTTCGCCCGAAGCAATCTTAACTAAGCCCAGGAGCGGATATACCATCCCTCCTGGCTCCTGATGGCATGATACTCAGTCATCCTATCAAAGGAGTGGTGTACTTAGGGGATACGCTTGTATCTGCTTTCCTCACCCATTCTCATCACTTCCCAACTAAGTTGTAGAATCCCTCAAATCAAACATGTGATAGTTTAGAGGAGAGGAATCCATAGGAGGCCCGCAAATACTCACACTAAGCCCAAGAGCGGATATCATCCCCTTGGCTCCCGATGGCATGACTCTCGGTCATCCGATCCGGGGAGTGGTGTACCTAGTGGAGAACTAGTATCTGCTCAACCTATAGGTTACCTCCTTTAACTTTCTACATGTTTGTTTGGTGATACAAAACTTTGAGGAAAATATGAAATACACTTCATGTGAGGGACATTATGATAGAATATATCACAATAATATAGTTAGATATTCAAAACATATCAATAATTTTATAAGATGTTAAGTAGCACGTAAAACTTTATTTTTCCAAAAATGACATTATAGAAATGGGCGACATCAACTAAAATAAATATCATCATATATAAGTCCTCATTCTACCGCAATATATATTTACTAAACATTGATATCTAAATTCATGATGTGTTTTACCTTTATACTTACCAACATATTCCTCTTGCCTTCCATGGTTGTTTCGCGGGCTGACCACACACAATACTTATGATGGAATAGATCATCCTAGCCTCATTAGTTGTCCAATTCAAAATAGCATATCTATTTATACATATATATCTTGATATTTATTTTATACTTACATATGGTAGCTATGATAAGAATAATGAATATCAACAACAAGTGATTGTATTCAGTGGTTACCAGTCATACCTAATTTGAATAAATTGGAATGTGTTTTTATATGTTCATAGAGTATACCTTTGCCTTTGGTAAGTCTGCAAATGCTATTTTCACAGGGTGGCAGGAAAGTTGCTCTGCTACCACTTGTATTGTCCCCTTTCTGATGGAAACACTTAAACCTGAATCTTGCATTCAAAGTATTTCTCAAAGAGACATTGGAAACATTAGAGATCAATGAATTTCAGTGATAACTTCTAATAAGATCGAAGATGTTATAAATATTTCGTTCTTGTGAAAGTTTAATTCATATCCTTCTTATCACTCAATATGAATGATTCTTTTATAATATATTTTATAAGTACACTTGGTTATATATTAAACATATTTCAATATCCCATAGGTGGAATTCTATCATACCATTTATCATCATAATGAAAGAATAGAGTCATTCTTACTTATAAATCTCAATAATTGCTGCAACCATCATTATTGCATAATCGCATATAAAATGTATATCTATTTACACACACACACACATATATATATATATTCATATATAAATATAACTATAGTCATTACTACTTATTCATATATATATATATATTAATTAATTAACAATCATATTAGACTCACCTAATAGCATACCTCTGATTTCTGGCTGTCCTGTTACTGACAGTGATACCCCAGAACATGCTTATCTATCTCCCTTGTATATCCTTCATTTCTTCTACTTTATAATTCTATCTAGATTCTATACCTTTCCCCATCCATCTGCAAATAGACGTCTCTCTTCTTCCACCTTCATTGGTCTTAAATTGGTCTTCCTTTTATTGATCGATCAAACAGAGTCTCACTTACCTTTTGGCAAGTGATGTGCATTTATGCATTGTGTGTCCCGAATTTATTCAGTCCCCGATATATGCGATTTGTGTTTTGATGCTTCCCAGGCTGAGTATTCTTTCTCTTTTTACACCATTTCTTCCTTGCCTGATATCTATCCATGATTCTCTTTTATATCCACGATGGGAAAAGTTGTGGCTCTTCACTTTCTTTCCTACTCAAGAGATACGTTTTCCTTAACTAATTGAGGCTTACTGAAGATCTCTTGTAATACTTTTAATATCTATTGCTTATTACTTATCTAAACCCTTATCGATTGTTATACTCAGATGGAATATAGTGCAGACTTTGTAAATAAACAAGATCACCAGATAAGTCAACTCAAAAGGCTTACAACGCTAGCCCAAAACTTCAATCTTGGAAGTCAATAATGATAACTATAAACTGGAAGATATCATTAGTAGTGATTACTCATGCCAGCTGTAATACTAAGGACTTCACCCGATAAATGAAATCTAATTTCTACGTCTTTCAATGAGACACGAACAAGAGCATCATTCATTGAATGAAATATTTTCTGAAGATGCTGCAATTCAACCAAACATTTTGCTCCTCATTCTCCCGTGAGCCTGTGTGTAGAAATCCTCAAACCAGACCAAAGCCATGACTCTTGTAATTACTTCATCCCATAGCCATGTCAACCATTAATCATTTGATGTCCCATGTTCAAAATAAATTCTGAACTGCTGCATCATAATTTGATGTCTTGATATGCCACGACTCCTATTTTTTGTAAAGATGTCAATTCTTATTACATTACCCGGCTCACGTTGGTGAATGTTTCTTCTTCTTTTAAAACCACTGTCCAAGAATTAAGCTTATTTCATATTTATCTGACAACTCCTAAACTCCCGATACAATCTTTAAATTCTTTCGATCCCTTTCCTTGTGCTTGACCGACACCTCTTGATAGGATATAAAACCATAGAATTAAAGATATTGACACCTTTTCCATTATTATTTGTTATGAGTATAATGCATCACATTGTATTACTTCTATAATCAGGGTCATTATCTTACGTGGCAATTATTTATGATTTGCAATTCCTCATATTTGGGGTATCTAATATATTCGGTGATTATAATATTCAAAGAACTATTTTTTTTTTGTATTTATATTTTAATATTTATAATGTTATTTATAATTATAATGTTATCTCTAATAATTATAATTATAATGATATTGAATGGATTTTGCTATTGTCATGTTAGGAATTTGGGGACATGACAAGTTCAGAGAGATTCAACACGTTTGGGTGCGAAAGAGGACCATGCCTAGCGTAAACATACCCACTCGGCGTTGGAAAAGTTATTTTGGTCATACGAGTTGCAAAGCGAAAGTTGCACTACTTTGCAACTTTTCACTACTTACATTTGACAACTTTTTCCCCAAGTGAAAGCTCACCGCCATAGGAAAACACTTCTGAGATAGAGAAAAATGAGAGAGGTTATTGTAGAGGGGTACAAAATGATCCCATAGGCTCTGACGAGAAGTTTCTAGGCCCCACGGTGTCCGAGTAACGTCATGCTATAGTTTGCAGCCATTTTGCACTTCAGACTCTTAAGGGATTTAGCCGATTGAACATAGCTCAAAGCGATTTGGCGTATTTGGGTGCAAAAGAGAACCATTCCTAGAGTAGACATACCCACTCAGACACGTTGGAATAGTTACTTTGGTCATATGAGTTGCAGAACAAAAGTTGCACCACTTTGCAACTTTGCACTACTTGCATTTGACAACTTTTTCCCCAAGCGAAATCTCTTCGCCACAAGAAAATGCCTCCGAGATAGTGAAAACTAAGAAAGGTTATTGTAGAGGGAAACAACATGATCCAATAGGCTTAGATGAGAAGTTTCTAAGCGTCACGGTGTCCGAGTATCGTCATGTTGAATTTTGTAGCCATTTTGCACTTTGGACTCTTAAGGGATTCAACCGGTTGAACGTAGCTCAGAGTGATTTGACACATTTTGGTGTGAAAGAGGAAAATTCCTAGCATAAAAATACCCACTTGGATGCATTGGAATTGTGTGTTTGGTCACACGAGTTGCAGAACAAAAGTTGCACCACTTTGTAACTTTGCACTACTTGCATTTGACAACTTTTTCCCCAAGAGAAATCTCGCCGCCACAAGAAAACACCTTTGAGATAGAAAAAATTGAGAGAGGTTATTGTATAGGGACACAACATGATCCCATAGGATCTAACAAAAAGTTTCTAAGCCTCACAGTGTCCGAGTAACATCATGCTGAAGTTTGCAGTGATTTTGCACTTCAAACTCTTAAGGGATTCAGTAGACCAGGAGGCTCAAACTCAGTCAAATTGACAACTTGCTTTTAAGAGGCATATAAAAATATTAAAATGGTATTTTAAAGCAATTCAAACAATCTTGGAAGTTAGAAAAAAATTAGAAGCACCATTTCTCAATTGCACCCATGAATCTTAGTAGTAGTGCAAACTCAGTTTTTGACCTTTTACTCAAATACTCTCCAAGACACTTGACAAACATATGATCATTTTAGACACCCATTTAAGAGTTGTAACACATATCCTAAAGTAAAAAATAATTCTTTTGGACCAACGTCCTAAAATCACCCCTTCTACACTGGCCTAATTAGGTCTAAATTACAAAGCAACATATCTTTAAACTTCTCACATGCCCTTGAAACCTTGGGGCAGCATTTCCTATGCCCTCAAACCTTTGAAACCACAATTTTTTCCCAGGGTTAACCCTTCCAACATAGCAAACCACAAAACCCTCAATTTCTTGCCAAACCAAGAGGGTTTATTCAAAATACCACTTGCACAACCTCCCAGACCATGCCACTGACTCAAACATGTGTATTATGAACCCTATGTGCTCAAAATTTTAAAAAATCTCCACACTCTCATTGATTTTCACAAACCCTAGGCTGAGGGCTCCATTTTTTTCCTTAACAAAAATCAATAGGACAATAGGCTTATCTCCTTTGTTCCTTCCCCACAACTCTAATCATGCAACCTACAACTTAATTAGACTCCCTAGGGCCCATTACACTAGTTACAACAAATACAGTCGGTGCAAGGGACCTTTAAGACATGTTTTTGATCACAAAATCCTCAACAGGGTGCTCTCCGCCTGTCATTGGAAAACATGATTTCTTCAACAAATCTTTATTAAATTCTTTCAAACCTGATGAAAAATAAGGCTAACATAGTCCTCCATGAGAAATGAAAGATTACATAGAAAATGTCAGTTTGTACGGCTCGTATAGGTCTGCAAAATGTGAAACATAGAAAAATGAAGAAAACTCAGAATTTTCTTATTGCCAATACCTTAAACTTTGAGCCAACATTACAAATGGTATCCTCATGCCTTTTTAAAGGTTTCTCCTCTTCAACCAATGACCAAATTCCCTCCCAACTAAAATTTAAACCACTTATGACCGTTGGAGATCATAATTTCATCTTTTACACAATTTAATAACATCATTACATGCTTTGCAATGTGTGCTCTTTTTGACCCTTTTAATCACCTAACCTATTACAATGGGTCTAATGATACCTTATTCACCTAAAAACTATCTTATTCAAGAAAACAATATACTACCACCCTTGACACCACCTTGACAACTTTGACACTTCTTTCCATTTGATTTACAATCATTACAAAATGAATACATAAGCCCCTCAAAGTTGACCAAGTACCATAGAATGGTCACTTAGAACTTTATTTGAACTCATGGACTCAACAAAAACACCCTAACACACACACTGCCTATCAAACTCTTCATGGAAAACAAAGAGAAGGATGGTGCTCTTGCACCAAGCCCAAACATCCAAATGACCTACCATGGATTTGCAGACCTTCTATCAAATCAATATCCACTTGATAACACTAAAACAACCAGGTTATAACCTTCTTCCAAACTATTTCTTTAATTTTCTACTTCAAGCTATGCCTCCTAGGCCTAAATTCACACTTTTTCCATAGGGCCAGCATGGAAATTTCCACCAAATGTCTTTTCCACCCATTGTATTCTACTGTAACTCGGTGGAATGGCATAATTAGGTGTAGGGGGCATGTGTGTATGATTTCAGGAGTAGGGGTGGCCATTTGGGGGTTTGGGCATGATGCCTAGTTGTTAAGAATGTGTGTTTCGAGTGAAATTTGGAGGTTAAGAGTAGGTAGTGATAGAAAACACTTGGGGCAACACTACCTAAGAGTTAATTATGTAAGGGAAAACATATTTTAAGGTGTTGGAGGCATTCAAACAGTGAGGAGAGGTCTAGAGGTGAGGTTCTCAATAAACCTCGTTTGAAACTTGTCAAAAGTGAGGGTTTTGAGTTTTGGAGTGTTGGTGACTGTTTCATTGGAAGATGATTGTTGATTTAGTGCTTATCTACCCTGCTCATGACTGTCCAATGGTGTTTTGTGTCTAGAAGGAAGATTAAAGGGTAGTTGGTTTGTTGAGAGTTTGCCACCCTGCTCTGCATCACTTTGGCATGTTTATCAACATAAAACTATGATATTTTTTGTATTTCAATATGTAATTATAATGCAATATGAAATATGTAGTGTAAGACAATGACATATGTGTATTTAAACTTTAAAGTTAAAATGTTAAAATTTACCATTGTTCTTGTCTTCAAAGTTGTTTAAACTATATAATTTAACCATAATATAACTAAGCAATATATGATATAATTTAACCATTATTCATTATTTTTGATTGTCAACTATATAATATAACCATTATTTTTTATGATATTGTAGATTGATATTTAACCATTGCTGAAGACTAAATTTTCAAACAGTTTAAACTTGCACATGATGAACAAATTATTTCGATTCTCAACTTTTATTTATGAAATTATCCAATAATCAAGTGTATGTCCATATACAAAAATGGCATCAACGCCAACTCAAACAAAGTTTTACAAAGTGTGGCATATGCCATCTTGATATCTATTCATAATATACATGCCAAAATGCCTATCTCATCCTAAACTACTGGTGGATCATAAAATTGGAGCCTCTTTCAAGCACTCTTTGGCTATGAAGGTAACTGCAAAAGAAAAATTCAAACCACAATTGAGATTAGTTATATTGTATAATTTAAAGTTGAATAATTAACATCAAAATCAATATACATTGAATTATAATTGAACTCTAAAATTGAAATCTTGATTACCTCATATATATACGTCTCTTCAAACCGTCATGAATCCTAGAATATGCCCCTCTCAAAGAACCAATCATACCAACTTTTGCAATGTCAATCTATATAGGTGAACACAAAAACATAAAATTGATACAAGTTAGCATACAATTTTCGGTAATAGGAACATATTTACCAAACACAAAATAAAATAAACACATACCTCTTTAGGTATCTCTTTTTCTTTATCTCCTTCAACTATTTCGACACCTCCTCCCTGAGGTGTTCAACACCTACTCCTTCAAGTGTTGCAACACTTACTCCTACAAGAGGAAAATAAGATAAAAAAAATTAATATATAATTTCATTAATGACAATTCAAATGACAATCAAGTATAAAATGCATGAATTTAGGCCTAAATGGCATGGGTTGAAGTAGTAGATTGAAGAATTTGTTTTGAAGAAGGCTAGAACCAGTTGTTTTTAGTGAGATCTGGTGGGGTTTGATGTGTTTGAAGGTTTGCAAGGACTGGGAAGGTCATGTGTATGTTTGGGCATGAAGCCCTAGTTGAGAGAAGCACATTTTTAAATGGAAAATTGAGGTTTTAGAGACTAAAAGTGGGTGAAGTTTGGGGGTAGTGTAATATTAAGGATTATTAAGCATGTGTAGGCTTAAACAAGGGTGTTTGAAATGGTCATAAGGTCACATGAGGCTTGGAGATGGGTCTTTCAATGTATTCTCCAAAATCCCACTGTACTGTAGGGTCAACTAGGCCAATTAGGCCTCTTTTCCAAAGAGACACCTTCCCAAACACCTGCAATCAGGTCAAACACCATGGAAAATAATTAAATAGGTTACCAACCTTAAGATTTCACAATTTTCAAAGCTCCAACCACTCACCAAGCTACCAATCCACTAAATCCTCACTCTCAAGCCACCAAACCTAGGTTTTCTAAGGACCCTTATTGAAAATCACTCTTCCCACAATTAACTCTCACATCCAACACCCCAAACATACCATATGATGTTTGTAAATGCTCAAAAGACTCTCACAAATGACTACCCCAAAGGATTTCATCCATTCACACTCTAAAATGATGTAGACCCAGGGGCTCAAACTCAACCAAATTGACAACTTTCCTTCAAGAGGAATCTAACAAGATTAAAAGGCCTACTAGGGAAATTTCAACTATTCCCCAAAGTTAGACAACAATCAAAAACATATTTTCTCACTTTAACCCATGTAACTTTGTATCAGTGCAAATCTAGTTTTTGGCCTTTAACTCCAATATCTTCCAAAACACATGGAAAACAAAAGATGGAATCAGATACCCATTTCAAATCCATAAAACATATGTAAACCCCAACATTAACTCTTTTAGACCAACATGGAGATCCAATATCCCTACCATGGAAAAAACTTAGTGAAATAGGCCTCTTTTTCAAAGAGAGTACCCTTTATCCTTCACCAAACCCTCTAAAACCTTGGGGCAGCAATTCAAATACCCAAAAAACATAGAATCCACAATTAGATTCCACTTGTACAGCGAAATCCACCCCAAACTCAAAAACCCTTGTTTTATGCACTATTGATGAGGGTTTATTGAATATGATGCTTCCAGACCTCGGACCTCAAAACCAACTTGAACACTTTCCAACAACCTTGTAAATGCTTAATAATTCAAAAGACACGACCTCCCATATAGATTCCACCAAACCCTAGACCAAAACCCCCATTTACATGCATTTTCTACACAAAACTCACATGAACAACAACCCCGGTCTACTTTATTCTTTTCTCACAACATATATGAATCTCCCTAGCATCTGAACATCCTCCATAAGACCCAATACACTAGTTACAGTGAGCACAGTCAGTGAAAGGGTCTTCAAGACATGATTAAGGCTACAAAACCCCAAAATAGGGTATACCCGTCTGTTCACAAGAAAACAACTATGGAATGCTTCAAATTCTCTGTTAAACCTTTAGACCTGATGAAAAACACAAAATATTCATGCCACTACATTTTTCATAAAGAAATTACTCAATGCAATGACTGTACATTACCGTACAGGTTTGGAAAAGACAAGAAAATTAAAAAATTTGCTACTAACAGTGAGAATTCAATTGGATTTCTTCACAAAAACAAGAAGCCAACATTATGAATGATGAATAAAACATTTTTAAAGGTTTCCTGATCAAATACAACTGACATAACAACCTCCAAATGAATTTTGAATCCCTTATTAGCCGTTGGAGTTCCAAATTACATTTGTTTACCTATCTTTGTTAACAACTCATTTGATTCCTTTTACATTCTTTTACTATTTGACCCTCCAAAACATTTAAAGCATTTCAAATACATTTAAAGCACCTATGTTGGTCTAATTAGACATTATGAGACCCTAAAACATGACCTAATACATAAAAAGCAACATGAACCTACTTAGACCCCCATTTGTCATCATTGACAATTGCTTCACATATTTGACCTTGTTTACAAAAATGGATCAATGAGACACAAAATGGTATTTATAGACCTTATTAAAGAAAATAAACATCAAAAAAACTTTGCAACCTCCCTAGACACACCTAATGCTCCAATTGTGAAAGTAAGGTGTAGGTGCTCCTGCACCATAAAACCACTCAAATTCACTCAAAATCCACACATTTTCACACCCAAGGCTACATGCCATCACTCCAAAATGATCTCCCCTGCTCCAAGAATCATCTTCTAACCTATTCCCCACCTAATGGACTCATTCCATCGAGCTACAGTATATACATTAGGTGGAATGATCCATTAAATGACTTGATGACCTCAAAACTTGAAATTTAGACTTCTAGACCCGCCTATAGTAAAATCCACCCTAAGAGCTCAAAAAAAGATGGATTTCAATGCCACAAAAACCAAAATGTGGATAACACATCCCTCTACTCAAATAAAAATACTTTTATTCAATTCCCTTCAGTACGGGCTCATGCAATTGACTACTACAACACTGAAAAAGAGAAAAACAAACTCAGATTTACAAATAAAACAAAGCTTTATTGATCAATGCTTGTACAAAATATTTCACTCTTCTCCACACACTCCTTAATTCAAGATTCACATACATATATTAAACTCCCTTAATTAAGAATTTATTGAAAACCAACACCACAAGTGACCTTTGGCCTTCCCTGACCATTCAGCTTCCCCACTATGCATATCTTGCACTTTAAAATTTGAAAAATGACACTTTGCACTAATTTAGAAAATTTGCAACCAAAAAATTCTAACTCACTAATAACGACTAAAATAGGCTTATTAAATCAATAAATGATCTATATGACCTTATCCAAGCCAAAACAGGACTTCATCACCCTAATGACAACCATCGAAGCTTGGTGCCTCTGCACCAAATAGTGGTGCAAGAGCACCTACACCTTACTGTGCTCAATGTGATTGGTGTATTGGGTCTCATGGAGAATTTTTAGGTGTTAGGGAGAGTGTTTTATGTTGATATAAATAAATAAAGTAGATTGGGTTGTTGTCCCTGCTGAGTTTATGTGGGAAAATGCATGGAAGTGGAGGTTTTAGTCTAGGTTTTGGTAAAATCTAAGTGGGAGGTCATTTATTTTGAATTATTAAGCATGTATAGGGTTTCTTAAGAGTGTTTGAGTTGGTTTTGAGATCTAAGGAGGTGTGGAATGTAGGTTTTCAGTAAACCCTCTTGGTTTGGCTAAAAATCAAGGGTTTCATAGTTTGCTATGTTAGAAGAGTCAACTCTGGAAAATAATTGTGGATTTAGTGGTTTGAGGGCATGGGAAATGCTGCTCCAAAGTTTTAGTTTTCTATGATAAGTCTAAAGGTGGGTTGATTTGTAATTTAGGCCTAATTAGCCTAATTAGGACAACGTAGGAGTGGGAGTTTCAAGAGTTTTGTCCAAAGGACTTGTGTTTGACCCTGAGTTATGTTTTGTAACTCTATAATGGGTGTCTAAATCATCCATTAGTTTGTTAGATGTTTTGGGAAGTGTTGGAGTTAAGGTCCTAAAATTGGGTTTGCACTGATATTAGGGTTGCAAGGGTGAAAGTGGGAAATTCTACTTCTATTTGTTTTCAAACTTTGGGAGTTGTTTGGATTGGTCTAATAGGCACCTTTAATCTCGTTAGATTCCTCTTGAAGGTAGGTTGACACTTTGAGTGAGTTTGGGCCTCCTAGGTCTGCATCAAATAGAGAGCAACATATAACCATCATTTTGCATATCTACATTAATACAATTTTGCAAACCCTTATACAATCAAAATTAAACGCTTGAAATAAAGCAATGATTAATAACATGACTTAAATTCAATGTGCATACTTACCAATCAATTCGGGGAACCATCTGGGTCTGCTCTACTCTTTATCATGTCAAGTATTACTTCATGGTCAGACTCACACACTTTCCACAAGTTCTTGTTTGCAGGTTTTCCCTTATATTTGATCTAATGAACGTTGGTGGAGATGACAAGGTTTGAGTAGTGAAGAATCTTCCGATTCATTTTGAAGTCCTCAAACAACCAAACTACAACATTCTTAATTGGGTACCTTCTAAGCCATGTTCTAGTAACAACCACCGAACCTGCAGGATATTCTATGTTTTCTCCATCTATAACTGGGGCCTCCAATTTCTTTTTGGCCTCGATACAATGACACAGGTAATAATTTGTACCCTCTTCATTTTCTTCATCTACAATCACTGCACATACATGCCCTGCATTGATATGTTCATCTTGTTAGATGTATTTAATGAACATCAAAATAAATCCTGAAAGTAAGATATATTACCTGGTTCTACAAGGTCTGATACATGATCAAAGTCAACAGATGATTGCATCTCCGTGATTTGTAGAGCCATCAGGAGCAGATAAGTGTCAAGTGGGGTTATACTTCTTACAGACAATTCGTCAACCCACTCTGTTGACTTGCAATCATTCCATGCTCGAAGTGTACATGCAGAACAAAAGCATGCCATCTTCCATGTATGGATAGTCCATGTACCTGTATTGGAGCTTCTAAAAGAGTGTAGCTTGCTCGATACTATTAGTGTACAACAATCCTCATATTTTTCAATGTTAGTATCATCTACTAAATGAAAAAATCTATGAACTAAAGAATTACCTTGACTACCTAGACCCATTGCATGATTGCACCACTCGACAATTGATCTTGCATCTGTCAACTTTACACTGTATTTGTACTTTAACTCTTCTTGTACAAGATCTCTTTTGATACATGCACTAGCTCCATCATGCTCCCCCTTTCCATGCCCGACCTCTAAGAAGTTCCACATATGTTGAACACCACTAATTCCATGCATCTTGCTCAACCAGTAAAACATTCTAGCATTCTTGAATTGCGATGTATAGTTATTTGACCATATGATATGTTGACTGAATGATATGCCCCTGCTAGCCAGATCAACATAGAACATATGAAAGCAACCTTGCGCAAACTTGGTAGAATGTGTGCGATCATCACTGATGTAAAAGTGATACTCCATCAATACACTCTTGTTATTCTCTGTACTATCATTTGCATGAATGAATGCTATATGCACAAATATAGCAACTTGTGTGGAGTTGTAGTACTATGATTACACCTCGTTCTATGGCTGTAGTGTGTAGTTCTCTATGAAGTCGACAACTAAAAAGATGCTATGAAGTGGAAATGTGTCCTTGCATAACTTGAATTGTGAGGCCAACCATTGAGCTTTATGTGTATGCCTTTCATACTCATAGACCACCTAATCACAAAAAATGCCCATAAACTGATATACTAAAATCTTATCACTAACTAATTCACACTTCTTTTCTTCTTTCCCATCTTTTAGACTATAGGCCACTGTCTTGTATTTGCCAAATTCGACAATTTTGTCTCCAATTGTGTGTGTACTAGCCATGTGCTGGAAAATTGGAAAATGTTGCATGCCACCACAATGATGACATGTTCCATCCAAACATGACTTGTAAAAAAATAGACCATCCTCTCTTTCACATAAAATGGAAGATAAAAATTCTGTTGAGGATTTGGGTGGAGGCCTTATGTTACATTCCTACAAAACATTGTCAGTATGCATATCTACACATATATGTCCATAAACATCATAATGGTTAGAAAACTCAATATGTACTCTACAACAACAAGTAGTGCGTGTGTGATTTATTTTGACATAAAAAGCCTTTAGAATTTCAAAATACCTTTGACATATTTTAATTTCAAGAAACTTTTGTACAAAATCAACAAAAAATTGGGTTTGAGTGGTATCCAAATAATACTTTGGGTGTGGCTCATGGATTTTACTACCAATTCTCCTTCTTACAACATCTCTTTGATTAGGAGAGGTCCTTGTGTTATCCTTCCAATAATCTACTATTAAAGATCTCAAGCATTGAGCAATTCTTTTATCTTTTTGTGGCACTCTACCTGAGAATGCCCATAACTCATTGCTATTTGGTTCCTCCAATCTTTCATGCCTTCCTTTTGCTCTCATTAGAGATGATCTACTTATTTTCAAAGACTTACTTGTCTTTGTAAGGTTCACCTTGTTCCTTGTTTGACTACTTAACAGTGTTGTCATCACACGTCTTGTGGCACAACTATCCTTTGTGCGTGAGGTAGAACCCACGCTCTCATACGCACTCATCAAATTATTTACAATGGAATTTTCAATTGAGCCATTCGAAACTCTCAACCCAAGAGCCTTCATGGTGGGCCTAAATTTGAGTTGCCTCATCATTTCAATAAATAGTTGGCATCTTCCACCCCCACTTAGCTTCTAAAAAAAAAACTCCATATCCTCTGTGCAGCTCTTTGACATGTACATTTTGACATCTTATCAGGCATCCATTTCAAAACTTTTAAATAAATATCAATAAAAAATCTAGGTTTTCTATACAAAAATCTAGGAGGAGTTCTCAAATGTAAATTTGTGTCAACATTAGGAATGTTAAAAACATTGGGGATAGATCATGTACCTTCAATCAGAGGTGCAATTGATGACATACCTTGAGATTGACATGTAAACGATGTTGTACCTCCAACTTGAGATGTCATTTGTGGAGTGACTTCAAATAGAGGCATGTTTTCTGGTGTACTTTTGAAACACAATGTTATTGATGGTGTGTCTTCAACTGTAGGTGTGATTTCTGATGTACTTGGAAGACCACATGTTGTTGCTGGTGTGTCTTCAACTAGAGATGTGCATTGAACTTCACCTATGGTTGATGATGTTCCTCCAACTTGGGGATCCATTTGTGTCCTTCCACAAAATTTTTCCATTCATGCCCTTTGTTTTTCCAATTGTAAATCTCTCTTAGATTGCATGGGAATTTCTGGTTGTATGGGCTGCAATTCTTTTGCTTCACGAGCTACAATTTTGTATTCTCTTCTCCTTACATTTTTTGCTGCATGTTCTTCCACTGTTAGAGGCTTTGGTCATTTCCTCGACATGATGTTGAATGCTGCATATTCACAATCACACATAGAACAAAAGTAAGTAATGAATTTTATGAAACATATTGATAACGTTGATTACATTGCATTTTATTGAACACACCAAAGCATTTTATGAAAGAAGGTTGCGAGCTGTTTGGAATTATACAACATGTCTATATGCTACAACATTTTTCATACATAAATCTACCAAGGAATAATGGTAAATGGTATGAATGAATGGAAACTTGCATTAAACCAACTATGTCTTGAGTCACTTGAAATTATCTAAGCACATGATGAAGGTGAATTCTCTATGGCACAATTTTTTTTATAGAAAATTGCACATTAACATTGATGAAAGCTCTTAGGTTTTCCAAATTAGTTGAAAATAAAAGTTTTCCCACAACCATCAGTAATAATGAATTTAATGTTCAATTCTATGTGTAACAATGAAGATTAATAAAATCCTCAAATGAATGGTCTATAAGTTGTCAAAAAAAAACAAAAAAACTTGTGTTAAGTTGAATTCGTTTATCTAAGCATGTTGGAAATGGACTACTATAAGCAATGCAAATAGAATTCATAAGCAAATTTGTGTTAATTTGATGTCGTTTATATAAGTTTAAACATGAATTCATCTAAATTGTGTCATGGTTTTCATTTTTTTCTTCAAAGTCATAAAAATTAAACTTTTTTATGCAACTCTCATCTAATTCAATGTTGAATTCTATGTCCAATTATTATGATTAATAAAATCATTAAAGGAATTTAGATTATTGTCAAAAATAAACAAACATACTAAATATAAATATTTCAATATTACCAAAAATGAATATATTACTTGAGATAATGTAAAATGATGTAGAAACTTCAAAATGTCTTCATCTACGTTGTCTGCATGCAAATTGGTGGAAAAAAGGTGATGGATCAAGCATAGATTGGTACAACAGGGAGTCAACTTCATAAATAAGGCGTTTCTCTGTCGGATTAAGAGGTTGAACTAGAAAAAAGCAGAAGCATGTGGGCCAAAATCACGGGGTGAACTCCTATTTTACCATTTCATGGTAAAAACACATTTAGTGCTCACCAAATTTGGAAAGCGCCAAATTTTGCGAGCACCAAATGTGGTGCTTTGAAATGCTTTCACAATATCAAGAGGAAGGGAGTGAGACTTGAGATAGAGGGAGAGGGGATATGAGTGAGAGAGATTAGTCCTAGTGGCGTGTTAGGGACTAAGACCTAAGAGTGATAGAGAATTGAGAGGGATAGAGAGTTATCCAGTTAGGGTGGGTGGAAAGACCTCACAATGGGAGAGGGGTTGGAGTGAAATAGATTTTTCTACCCTCTACCCTTAAACTGTAACCATAAAACCTTATACCCTCAACCCTATAACCCTCAACTCTCTCTCTCAACCCTCAACCCTCAACCCTCTACCCTAAAACTCTTAAACCCTCTACCCTCAGCCCTTAAACCATAAATCGTAAACCCTAAAACCCTAAAACCATCAACCCCTATCTCTCTCTTTGTCAACCCTACACCCTCTACCCTTAAACTGTAAATCATAAACCCTAAAACCCTCAACCCCTCCTCTCTCTCTCAACCCTCTACCCTCTACCCTCAACCCTTAAACCGTAAACCATAAACCCTAAAACCCTAAAACCATCAACCCCTATCTCTCCCTCTCTCTCAACCCTACACCCTCTACCCTTAAACTGTAAAATATAAACCCTAAAACCCTAAAACCCTCAACCTTGTAGGATTTGAGAAATACAAATCCACATAACCCAAATAACCTGCATGCAAGAAACCTGTCATAGAGAAAGAGAGAGAACGAAGATGAGGGTCTAACAAAGTGCAAGATCTATTATCAGAGAAAAAAATGAATCAAGTAGTTACAATACAAGAGATCAATCCTTAAAAAGGAGATCAACACCGAAAAAGGAAAACCTAACCCTAAGGTGTGAGCATTTAATAATTAAATATTAATTATTAAATGACTAATATATGCATAAAGTGAAATCTTAAGAGGAGAGTAAAGTTAATTAATTACTTTACTCTAACACCCCCCCTTAAGATGAGCTACAATGCAGCTACAAACAATGCATAAGAAAGCAAAGGAACTACAAAGCAAAAGAGGGTCCCGACAACATGGCCTGATCAGGTACCCGAATACAAGAAAATCTCTATAAAGTAGAGTAAAGGAGAAAACCCAGTGGGAAAAAACTCCTCTCCAAAAAGAGATAAAGAATCATGCTGAAAAGAAAACATGAAGGAAGGAAGGCCTCACTGAGACCCCCCAAGGACAACTTCCTTCACCCCAAGCATGGAGCGCAACTGAAGATAGCGCGAAGATGCCAAAGGTTTAGTGAAGATGTCTGCAACCTGCTCCTCTGTAGGAATGTACTCCAAGATGAGAGAACCATCCTGAATCAACTGCCCGATGAAGTGCATGTGGATTTCAATGTGCTTTGTCCGCTGATGCTCCACTGGGTTGCGAGAAATGTGAATGGCACTCTGATTGTCACACCAAAGAATAGTGGGACAATCTGAGGAAACCCAAACTCTGTCATCAACTGCCGAAGCCATAAAACCTCCTGACTGGCTAACATGCTGCACGGTACTCAGCCTCTGTAGATGATAATGCAATAGCAGACTGCTTCTTGCAAGACCATGTGATAGGAGCAGAACCAAGGAAAAAAAAAAGCCAAAAGTAGACTTCCGATCGTTGACATCACCAGCCCAATAAGAGTCAGTGAAGCCAATGATGTGAGGGGATCCGGCGTAGTAATGCCATAAATGAGTGGTGCCCGGTCGTACCTCGCAATACGCTTTGGTTTTGCCAATGGCTCTCATGAGGATCATGGGAGTAAAACCGAGACAAGGCCAACCGCTAAAGAAAGATCAGGACGAGAATGTGTCAGGTACAACAAACTCCCAACCAATTGCCTGTATAAAGTGGGGTCTACTGAAGGAGTAGAGCAAGTGGAAGACAAAACAACACCTGACTGAAATGGAGTGGGGGCAGACTTGCAATCAAGCATGCCAAATCACTGAAGCATATCAAGAGCATACTTCTCCTGAAATATGGAAATCCCATCCGAAGACTGAATAACCTGAAGACCCAGAAAGAAGTGCAAGAGACCAAGATCTGTCATCTCAAACTGCTCCATCAAAGCTCTCTGAACACTCTGAATCATGGAGGATGAGCTACCTGTAAGGATGAGATCATCTACATATAGCACAAGAATCAAAAGATCACCTCCTGACCGAATATACACAGTATGATCGGAATGCAGCGTGTGAAGTGAGAGGAAAGCAAGAAGGAGTCCATCTTCTCATACCAAGCCCAAGGGGCTTGTTTGAGACCATACAATGAACGTCAAGTCTCCAGAACCAAAGAAGTGTCGTGCAAAACTCAGGCTACCATATATAGATCTCCTCATGTAGGTCTCCATGCAAGGCACTCTTCACATCCATCTCAAACACTGTCCATCCTGTGAAGGTAAGTGAAAGTACAAGGCATATAGAGTTCATCTTGGCGATAGGAGCAAAGGTCTCAGAGTAGTCAATATCCTCTACCTGAGAAAACCCTTTCGCAACAAGACGTGCCTTATACTTATCAATAGAACCATTTGCAACATACTTGGTACGGTACACCCACTTGCACCGAACCAACTTTCTTCCCTTAGGAAGAGGACAAAGATCCCAAGTATGATTCTTCATCAAAGAAGAATACTCCTCATCCATAGCCCTATCCCACTCAAGGTGACCTGTCGCCTCTGAAAACTTTTGAGGATCATCCGAAATGGCATGACTCAAAAGACTAGAACTAGATGTGTGAGCACGAGTACGACGAGTATCTGAAGGATCACCTGCCAAAGAACCAGTTGCATCAACAGTGACACGGGCCCACCTAGGCAAAGATGGAGCAACTGGTGGTGGTGGAGATGGTGGATCATCATCTACATCATCCTCAAGAGATAAGTAATCCTCAAGAGATGAAGAGGAGGAGTAGGAAATGAGGGAGAAGCTGGTGATGGAGAATCCATCTGAGGATAGCGCTCATCAAACTGGACATCCCGCCGAAACAAGACCTCTCTGGAATCAGGATCAAACAACCTGTACACCTTAACATCCTCACAGTAGCCAAAAAATATGAGTGGTCGGCTCTTCCTCTCCATGGCTTTCCTCTGAGCATCAAGAATAAATGCCCAAGCCTCACTACCAAAAACTCAGAATGTAGAAACATCAGGCTTGACATGGGTCCAAGCCTCCTCAGGAGTCATATGTCGCAATGCCTTATGAGGCATCCGATTCTGAATATAATTGGCACAATTGACTGCCTCAGCCCAAAATGAAGAACTCATAGCTCGAGACTGTATCATACAATTTTCCATCTCCCGTAAGGTTCTGTTCTTTCTCTCAGCAATACCATTCTGCTGAGGGGTGTAAGGAGCTGTAAACTGATGCTGTAAACCATGCTCAGTACAAAAATCTCTGAAAGCATGATTAACATACTCCCCCCCATTATCTGTGCGTATCCTCCTAATAGAAAGTCCAGATTGCTTCTCCAAAAAAGTCTTAAAAGTCCAGAATGAATCAAAGACTTCAGACTTGAACTTAAGAAAGTACACCCATGTACATCTGGAGAAGTCATCAATAAAAGTGAGCACATAGCGGGCCCCTGAAAAAGGAGTCAGAAAGGACATAAGATCACTGTGTACCAACTCTAGGGTTGCCCGAGCACGAGTGGCTCGACCCTTAGGAAAAGGATCTTGATGATGTTTGCCAAGGACACAACCACGACATACACCATCAGTACAAGAAATCGATGGAAGCCCAATCACAAGTGCCTATGTACTCATCTGCTGTAGATATCTGTAATTGACATGGCAAAAATGCTCATGCCAAAGCCTGCTCACTGAATCTGCATGTGCTATAAGAGAGGAACCAACAGTGTCTGAACTCTCAAAGCCATCAAATTTGTATAAGCGAGATGCAGAATCCACACTCCTAGTATCCACAACCAAGTCAGGATCATGAAGATCTCGAATAACCACATCATGTGGTGAGAACTCAACTGTTTTACCAGAGCCAGAGTGGCAAATCTGATAAACAGATAGGAGGTTTGTCAAAATGTCAGGAACCAAAAGCACATCCTGTAGACAACCACCATCCAATGAAATAGTACCTGAACCCTGAACTGAAAGTTGTGCTGAGTCACCAACTGCAATATTTCTAGTGCCTGTAGGGGCAAGAGCGATGACCAAATCCTCTGTGTGTGTCATATGGTGAGAGGCACCAGAATCTAGAATCCAAGTGGATTCCGAGGATAATGCTCGTGCAGAAAGAGCATGACCTTTCCTTGTGGGCTGTGAAGGAGGCTGAGGTGCACTGATATTATGCTGCTGCATGGCTTCCTCCAAAGCCTCTAAACGTTTCCAACACTTGGAAACGGGATGTCCTTCCTTGCCACAAAAACTGAAAGGATCACCAGATTTCTTCTTAGTCTTGGAGGAAGACTCACCAGACTTCGAAGATTTTCCCTGTTTAGAATTTGACTGTGGTTTTGAATCAGACTTAGGTGGTGGCTTGGAGGGATTCTCACTAGCCCCTGAATCTTTCTTAGGCTTCAGTTTCTGCTTTTGTTTTCCTTTGGAGGACTGGGCTACCAATGCTTGGTTCTGTGAACCTAAAAGTGAATCCAACTGCTTGAGCTTAGCTTGCTCACGAGTCAAACGATCAGAAAAGACCTCAAAAGTAGGCATGACATGGCGAGCACCCAAGGCATCCATAGTGGAATAAAAGGTCGAAGAGAAAATCTGAAATGGACCCCGAAGCTTGGAGAGGATCAGGAAAATGCACTATGTATCAGTCTTAGTCTTACCACAACCCTGCAAGATAGATCTTTGCTGTTTGAACTTCATCAAAAAATCCTCAATAGAGGGAAATGAATCAGGTACCAAGGAAGTTAACTCTGCCTCAAGCTGCAAAGCTCTGAACTTGTTGACAGTACCAAAAATCCCATCAAACTTGGTCCAAATGGCTCGAGGAGTGGGACAACCCTCAAGATGAAACAGGAGACTATTGGAAATGTGTAAAGCCATCAATCCCATAACTTGATCCATATTGTTCCTGTGCTGCATAACCTTAAAGGCACGTGTCAACTGAGGCTAAACCTCATCCAAACAGGACCATAACCCTCGAGACTGGAGAAGAGTCATCATGTGACCCTTCCAGGTGTGGTAATTATGTGGTGTAAGAGGTTCAATAGGTCTGTCGGCCATCCTGTGAACTGTGCCTCAACTGCTCTGAATTTTTTTAATTATTATTAAGTGGTCTTTCAGAACTAGACGGAAGATGTAGAAGGGGTTTTTTTGTTTTGTTTTGGTGTTTGAAGATTCTAGTTTTTTGATGTAAATAACAGAAAGCAGGAAATAAAAAACACCCCCCCCACAATGCAAGATCCAATCCCCAGTACAATACTGAAAGCCAGAAAGCAATAAAGAGCAGTAATTGGTTGAGAAATTTTTTTGAGTACTTGAGAAAATTACTGATGAAATAGACTACAGATCTGGAAAGAGCACAGAACCACCTTTCTGACGCCTATTCGCTTTCGAAAAACGGAGCAAAAACGAGCAAGTTATGCCCCTCGGAGTGCAAAAGGCTCATCGGACTTTGACTGCGAAAAAATGAAATCAAACTAGAAAAATCTAAAAAAATTCCTACACCATTAGAATGCACTCAGAGCCAGCTTTCCAACACCTATTCATTTTTGAAAAATAGAGATCGGACGCCCGATTTATGCCCGATTTTGTGCAAGTTGCTCAAAAGGTTGTTTTTTAAAAAATTCACAGCCTTCAAGGGCTAAGATCATCGGCCCCTGGTCCGCTGGGCGACCAGGGGATGGCGCAGGAGCTGGTGGTGCGCGTCACCGGTACATGGAGGGTGAGCTGAGGCGGGCGCGAACGAAAGGGCGCGGCCGGGCGGCTGGCGCCGCTCGGGTCAGCGTCGGCGGGCGGCCTTGCCGCTTCATCACGGCTGCCGCTGAACTCCGCCCGATTTAAATAAAAAACTTCATTTTTTTTGATTTTTTTATTATTTTTCGCCTCGTACTGCGTGCCTTGGGGCCATACGGCCTTGGGGCAAATTTTTTTTGCCTTCTGGAGCAACTGTGTCCGAATCAGACGTATTTTATATGAAAATAAAGGTTTTTGGGTGCTGCAAGCTCAACGGTGAGGTCCGTTTGGGCTCAAAGTGCACCAAAAAAAGTACCCCCTATTCCAAAATAAAACACAGAAGACAAACGCAGATCTGATGCAACCAAAACCTGGATCTCAGACTCTTTCAAAAGACTGAACAAGCCACAACAGATCTGGCTCTGATACCATGTAGGATTTGAGAAATACAAATCCACAGAACCCAAATAACCTACATGCAAGAAACCTGTCACAGAGAAAGAGAGAGAACGAAGACGAGGGTTTTGGCTCTGACAAAGTGCAAGATCTATTATCAGAGAAAAAAATGAATCAAGAAGTAGTTACAATACAAGAGATCAATCCTTAAAAAGGAGATCAACATCAAAAAAGGAAAACCTAACTCTAAGGTGTGAGCATTTAATAATTAAATATTAATTATTAAATGACTAATATATGCATAAAGTGAAATCTTAAGAGGAGAGTAAAGTTAATTAATTACTTTACTCTAACAAACCCCTCCTCTCTCTCTAAACCCTCTACCCTCAACCCTCAAATCGCAACCCTTAAACCATAAAACCACCAATTGTTATACCTTGCATAACTGCCCCATTTTAAATTTGATTAAAATGGGACCCTATTTTGCTTTCGCTCTTTTTGTCTTGCCCCCTTCGATTTTGAGGTCTTTCTTTGCCTTGGAATGTGCTTAATATGTTTATCTTGCTTTTCCAAGCATTTTTCCCAAGTTAAATATTAAAAATCTTATGTTTTGAGCCAGTTTGGGTTTTTACCTTGGTCCGGGATTTTCCTGTCTGTTTGGATTTTCCTGAACTTCTTTCGAACTTCAATTTTCTTGCTACCGTTCAGGTTTTTGAGTTGGGTCGGGATTTTCTGTCCCATCCAGATTTTCTTGGATTGTGTTCAAAATCTGGCCTGACCTGTTTTATAATGCGATTCAAGAATTTTTGGCCTTCGCAGAATTCTGCCTGGGCTGGATTTTTCTGAATTTCCGTCTGGCCGTCAGGTTTCTGAACTTGGTTGTTTTTTGAGCTTTTTGCCATTTTGTGTCATCATTTGCATTCTATTGAGTTGATATGATCATCTTGTTGTGCTTTAAAATGTTATGGTCTTGCTTAGGGTTCGAATTCCTGTGTGTTTTGGCATTTCATGGCTTGCCCTGTGCGTTCATGGTTAAAATCTAGGGTTTCATGCCTAGGGCGTCACCATCTCATCTTGTTTTGCTTTCAATTGAGCCTAGGATTCGAGGTAGATATGTAGGAGGCCCGTATTAAGCGATTTCCGTACCTAGGGTCCTCAAATTTATGACCTTTGCTTAATTTGAGCGAAGTCGTGGCCAGTGTTCGGGTTTTTGGTCGGGTTCGAGATTTTCCTGCCTGACCCGATTTTCTAGGATCCTTTTGGTTTCCTAGAAATGTGCTGGTGTCTAGAGTTTTGGGCTCTTCATGGAATTCCAATCTGGTCGGACGTTTCTAAATTTTCTGGGAGGCATTGTGAAGCGAAGAAATTTGGTAAAATTGATGATTCCAGTGATGAATTCTTGTGTTTCCATGCTTTAATTTGGTAAATTTCACTGTTGTATGCTGCTTATGTTCATTTTGATGATCCAGTGTTGATGCTTTATGGCTAATTTAATGGTTTTTATCATGATTTTAAGCTAACACTTTGATGAAATGTTGTCAACAATTGGATTCTCACATTGGTGTTTGATGAATGTAGGATGAGCCTAGCAAGGTAGTGGCTGGAATGGTTAAGAGAAAGACTAGTATAATACAATGGGGAAAATTTGAAGAATAACTTTGATGCCATTGAATGGAAAACTAGGGTTTTGACTATGTCACTTGAGGACAGCTTGCAAAGGATGTTCTTAATGACGAAGGCCATAATGGAGCAAGGTATGGGCAACATGGAGGAAGTAGTTAATGCAAAGCTGCATCAAAAGTCGTGCTTCCTCATTGTTTCACTTTGCTTCTTCTTCATGTGTTTTGGTTCGTTTCTTGCCTCTGGTCAGTGCCCTTGCATTTAATGCAAGTTTGAATTTGTTTCAAACTCTTCTAGGGCCAACTTCTTCTATGACCGACTCATTGTAAACCCTAAATGGGGGCCGATGCATTCTTACGCGTTTGATAAATATGGCATTTTTGCCTCTTTAAAGAGGATCTTTTTTTTTTGAGCGGCTGGAGATATTGAATCTTTTGTTAGGGTTAGAAGGTTGTTAGAAGTCAGAGATAAAATGTTAGAATGAATTTAGTAGTAGAGCAGAATTAGAGTAAGAGTTAGAAATATTTTCTTTTTGAGCAGTTGCTGTAATACAAAAGACTCGAATTGTTGCTATCTTTGGGGATTCGATAAAACTGAAGACATTGTGTTCTTGGTGAATTCGTTGTGTTGATTTGTCTTGCATGATTCTTGCTATTTATCTTTTGTTAAGAAGTTCAGCAAGAGGAAGAGGTGATGTATTTTCTAGCTTTTCTTAGCATAAATGGAGATAATTTGAAGACATGGTTTTTTGTACACTGGTGATCTTGCCAGATTTGTAAATGTTGCTTATCTATTTCATTAACAATAGGAGCAGCCATATTTAAACCTTCTTTATACTATTCTCTAGAATGGTATTCATTTTGGGTTAATCATTTTGATTTGAAAAGCTCTGAAGGAATGAAATTTTATCTTATGTTTTGTTTGAATGATGATTTGCAATCTACTTTTAAAGTTTGCACTGTGAATGAATGAAACTTTGTATCAATTACAAGTTAATTTTATTCTGCAGTTCTAGTTTTGGAATCCCTTGGAAGGTAACAAGTCTGATTAGTTGAATGAATCAACATTCTTTTCAGTTTGAAAACCTTGATCTATCTTTTTCTATTTCTTTAAAACCCCTAGTTAAAGTAGGTTTAGATAGATGTTTGATCTTGCAACAATCCAAAAGCTCAAAACTAGCAGGCCCCTTGAACATCACAACCATATTGACCACTTCATGAAATAAAAATGTTGTGAACCAACATTAAAGACCTTGGGAGGTGATTAGTTGATTACTGATTGTCTCTTTCAGGAGAGGTGAGATACTTTTACCTTTATCTTACCTACATGTTGTGGGTCAATTTGGCACATCAACAGTTCTGGTGCTAGAAGGAGTGAAGAAGAGAAAACTAGATAATATTGGGTTTTTCTCACCAGAGAAGTCCCATAGAGTTCTTTGATCAACTGAAAACCCACCACCTTTGATAGAACTCAAGACCCCAATGAGACACAAGATTCACAAGGCAACCATTATACCACCCTTGTTAGCTCCACTCACTCCACCAAAATTTTCACCAATACCCTGGTGGATACTCGTGAATCCACCACCAAATCCACCTCAATTACCATTACAGTTGGTTCAGCCCATCCAATAGCTGGCTCAACCTCCACCACCGCCACCAATGGCATTTTTGTGAATAATCCCTCTCCATTAAGGACTATTCTTGGAGGATTTCATGATATGCCTAAGAATCTTGAGAGATTCTATTCCAAATACATTCATGGTGAATCAAGGAGTGTTGAGGAGCACATACAAGCTTTTAAGGATGCTTGTACCAGAGCCCATATAGCTCACCATGATGTGGTTTGTAGGTTTTTCCCTTATTCCTTAGGGGATATGGCATACAACTGGTACCTAAATCTTCCACAAGGTTCTATTTTGAGTTGGACAGATCTGGAGAATGCTTTCATCAATCAGTTCAGAGTTTATGTGGATCCAACCATTTTGTTCCATCGATTTGCTACCATTAGGAAGGAGCCACATCAAGGTTTTAATGAATGCATAGGAGATTGCAGGACCCCTATCTAGTTGCTAAGAATAGTGCCATTCAGGCATATTTTAGAGTTATAGACCCTTTGCTTGGCTTGTTCCTATAAAGGAATTATCAGCTGACAGATATTGATTCTCTGTCTAAAGTTTATTATCTAGCCATCAAGCTGCAACAACAAACTAGCTCTCAACAAGGGAACTTGGGAGGAGGTTTTCCTTCTATGGGGTACCAGATGCTTAATCCAACCCCTTTATTTAGTACTGTCCTAGGGATGTATCCTTCCCATTATGGACCTATTTCTGACTTGCAGACTTAATCTCATGTTCCATTCTTTGCCAATGGAGCTCCTGACTTCTCTCAACAATCACAGGCTCATCACGGTCCACATGGTCATCATAATCAAGCTGGAATACCAAATCCTGTTGGTTAGCCACCTATTGCTAAGAATGTTGAGACTGAAAGGACAGTTCAACTCACAAACGAGGTGGAGACCCTAAAGAAAACTCTATATCAAGTCACAAATGACATGGCTCAGCTTAAAGTGAACCCCTCTTAGAACCAAGGTAATTATGCTAATCAAGGTAATTACCCTAATTAGAATAATAATAATCAAGGTAATTATTTGAACAATAACAATCATAGCCAAAGGAAATATCAAGGCCAAAACTTCCCTAACCAAGGCTATCAAAATCAGAATAGAGGATATAACTAGAGGCCTAATAACAATAGACAATGGAACACAGGGCCAAATAATGGTGGAGTTTCTCACAATTATCAAGCTAATGAGGACAAGTCATAGATTGCGAATGTGGCTGACCTCAATTTTATGACTAACTGGTGGAGGCTGCATGATACTGCAACTCATTTCGAGGTGAACTATCCTAAAATAGAGAAGGTTGTGAAGATGGCACATGCAGATGCCCAAATGCTCCAAGAGAATTCAAATAAAGGAGGTGGCTCAGTGGATACGATGATGGCTTATGACCTCTTTGAAGAAGAACCTTCATTCCCAATGCAAAATGATAATGAACTAGAGGAAGATGTGTATGATGCCCAAGCCTTTCAGACAAAGGGAGGACACTTCATAAGAAACCAGAATAAGGGTCTTTTCACTACATCAACACCACTTGACCACATGGTGCCTCTGAATCAGGGTGCTGATAACAACCCTCCTCCACCAAAGGGTCCACCTGACTTCACTAGAAAAGGTAATTCATCTGGTGTTTTCAAATATAATACAAGTTATAACATAGGATTTGATATTGTTTCTGAGATGCAGAAACAAAATACCTCTTTATCATACTTTGACATCCTAAAATGGTGCCCTTCCCAATGAGAAGTAGTGTTGAAGGTTTTGGAAGAAGCTGATAAATCAAAAGGGAAAACCAAGGTGGCACCCGCTGCGGACATGAATGTAGCTTTTTTCAGAAACAAGGTAGGGACCCCACCATTTCTTTTAAGTTTGAGAATCTGTGGGAAGAAATTTCACAATTGTCTGCTAGATTCAGGGGCTTCTGGCAATGTTATGCCATTTTCTGTATGCAGGAAATTGGGAATGAACCCTGTCCAAACAAACAAGAAGGTCATCCAACTTGATAAAACAGAGGTTAATGTAGTTGGAGAATTGAAAAATATACATGTGCAAGTAGGGTCTGACCCTAGGATTCAAACCGATATGGATATTCAGGTAGCAAACATCCCTGAGACTTATGGTATGCTGTTGAGCAGAGATCTAATGAAGAGTATAGGGGGATATCTCTCCCTCGATTTTTCACATATGTGTCTACCATGGAGGGGGATGCCTAGCTAGATTAGGATTGAGAGTGAACCTCGCCTTAAACACATCATCAATGAGTATGAATGTCCCAACGAGGTAGCTTATTTTGAAACCAGGATAGGGGTTTATAAAAGAGAGGAAATTTTGACTCTTTCAGTTCTTGATTCTAATGATTTGTCAATGCAAGAATTCCCTAATCCCATTATTAGTGTAAACCTAACAGGTTTTGATCAAGAAGTTGCAACAAGATCAACTGGTCTTAGGGGAAGATATCAATTTGTGGAGCCTTCTACTCCCAAATTGGTGCAGGGTACACTACCAAAATCATTCAAAATTGACTTGTCAACCCTGCATCAATGTTCTAGATCATGTTTTCCAAATTGAAGAGGCTAGCCCAGATCAACTTGAGACCGTTTCAAATCACTTCTCATTTGAGGCCAAAAATGCAATAATGTTAACCAGAGATAATATACCTTCAGAAGAAGTTCCTCCTCAAACTTAACTTACCTTAGTCATAATACTGGACCAACATAGTTATGTTGAACAACCCTAGGGTTTGTTTGATACCCCTGCACTCACAAGTATACCAAAACCCAAGGGGTTAATCAAGGATACAAATAAATGTCAGAAAGATATCCTAGGATTACATGATATTGTGCAAACCCCAATCCTAGTACCTGCAAAACAACAAGAATAAACAAGTTAAACAAGAGATTACAAGCTAAAACAAGGATTCCCCATGAAATCCATTTACAAACTTCGAATTAGGAAAGAAAACAACAAAGAACGCAATGAAACAAAGACATATAGATTCAATCCTAATTAAAATAGCAAACACATGATTTCATGGGGGAATTGGTGCCAATTTGATGTGAAAATTGGCCCTTTCCCAATTCCTAAGATGCAAGCTTGATATGTTGATGATGATTGATCCACTTTGTTGATGAAGGATGAGAGCTTCAAGCCAAAATTTGCAAAAAACCTAGCTAAGAACTCAAGATTGATGGATGGAAATGGCTAAATATTTTAGCATAATAACTTTGCATAATTTGTGGATGATCAAATGAGGATATGAGCTCTTTATTTATAGAATTCCAAGATGGGTGAATGTCCAAATTTGAGCAATGTGGAACTAACATTCATCCAATGGCATGATGCCACTTGTCAATCTATGAATGGATGAAGGATGTGCAAGATTTGGGGATTGTGCCAATAAATGCATATTTTTGAATTTCAAATTTGTTGAAATGACTTGCAAGAGGGAAGGGAAATTGCAATAAATTCCACTTGGCTCAAGACAAAGGACATGTAAGATGAAGTTATTGCCTTGTTGGATGTACATGTTGATTTGGAATTTTTGAATTCAAATTTGGAGAATATTCCAAAAGATGCCTTGTGAGGAAAATAGAGATTTAATAAAAGAATTAAATCTATTTTCATGTGCAACTTGCAAAATCTAGAGGATGGAACATGAGATGAGATTAAATTAATCAAGGATTAATTAATTTAATGAGAGATTAGATGATGTGACCTATTTGACTCAAATTTGTGGATTTATTTAAATCAAATAAGAGAGGAATATGATAAGAGATTAATTAAATAAGGATTTTGATTTATTTAATTAAAAGAGATGGTGTTAGATTAAATCAAATAATGTTTTAATTTATTTAATTTAATAGATAGACTTTAGAGATTTAATCAAATAAAATTAATTATTTAATTAAATAGGGATAATTAGATCAGATGGATTGATTTAATTAACAAAAGAGATTGACTTAATTAGATAAAATGATTTATTCAATTAAGGGATGAAAGTTGATGAATTTAATCAGATAAGGAGATTTGATTAAATGGTTGGACCAAGGGATGATTCAGGAAGAAACGATGTTAGTAGGTCGGGATCAAGTGCACAACGTCAATTGGTATATTTTACGTGTCTACAGATATATCTGAGTAGGAATTGGATATTGCACCTGGTGAGCCTATTAAACACCCATTCCCAATATTTGATGCAAAAAATCAAGTGACCCCACCTATGGCTCATCTTATCCAAGCACCCACAACAAGCCCAAAGAGATCAACCCCAGCTCATAATCAGCTATGGACCCTCACATTTGATGGATCCAAATCTAAAACAGGGTGTGGTGTTGGAATTGAGTTAACCAACCCAAAAGGGAAAATATTTTTTGCTTCTTACAAGTTATAGTTTGGGTGTACTAACAATATAGTAGAATATGAAGCATTATCTCAGGGACTGATGTTCACACATCAGAAGAAAGTTACTGCCTTGAAGGTTAAGGGAGATTAAGAAGTGATTATCAAGCAAGTACGCAGCCAGTACACATGTCACAACAAAAGGCTAGTAACTTATAGAAATCGGGTGTGGAACCTGATTGAATACTTTGATGCTTTTGGGATTAGTTTAATCCCTAGAGAGGAGAATCAAATAGCTGATTTATTAGCTATTGCTACAGGTACCCTGGAGCCCATGCAAACTCCAACCTCAAGAGATTCTCAGTAGAATTGATATCCACCCTGACTGTCTCTGATAATGTCAGGAACTTTCAAGTCTTTGATGATGATCAACATATCCTTTCTTTTCTAGCAAGCTCAGATATTTTTGAAGGACAGATCATTGATGAGTCTGAAAGGGATCAAGGAGACTGGAACCCTGAAGACTGCGATACAAAAGGTGTCCTCAATTTAAAAAGTAATAGCATTCCCAAGGGAATGGTGGCCTTAGAAAGAATTTTTGATTCAGATCCAAGGGCTCAGGAAAAGGTATCAATCGAAGGTAAGGAAGGTGAATATGAAACTATTAACTTAGCTGATTCTGGCCCTGAAAGGAATGTTTACATCGGGAAGACTTGCCCTGAAGCAATCAAAGAAGATATATTGAGGGAACTGAAGAAAAATATTGCTGTAATTGCTTGGGGCTATGAAGATCTAAAAACATTTGATACTTCTGTGATAACTCATACTATTCCTTTGAAGACTGATGCTAAACCATTTTGGCAGAAACAACGTCCTATCAACACCCTCATTGAACCACTGATCTTTAAGGAAGTTCAGAAACTACTTTTTGCAAGAATAATATTCCCTGCACGACATTCAACATGGGTGGCTAACTTGATCCTAGTTCGTAGAAAGAATGGGGAGATCAGGCTATGTGTAGATTTCAGGAATCTGAATAGAGCTTCAGAAAAAGACAACTACCCACTCCCTTCTCTGGACGAAGTCTTGCAAACTGTCAATGGGTCTCAAATGATGTCATTCCTGGATGGTTATTCTGGGTACAATCAAGTGATTGTTAATTATGAAGACAAAATGAAGACAACCTTCACTACTAAGTGGGGAACATTTGCTTACAGGAGGATGCCATTTGGTTTGATAAATGCTGGAGCAACCTTTCAATGTGCCATGGACGTAGTGTTCAAATATTTGATTGGTAAGTGCATCATCATTTATATGGATGACCTGACAATATTCTCTAAAGATAGACTAAACCATGCTACAAACTTGGCTAAAGATCTTGGGAGATGTATCTAATATGGTGTTTCTCTGAATCCTAAAAAGTGTGTGTTCGGGGTTTCTAAAGGGAAACTCTTGGGACACATAATCTCAGAAAGAGGGATATTGATAGATCCAGACCGAGTTGAGTCTATTTTGAAGTTAACCATGCTAGGAAGTAAGAAGGAGATGAGATCTTTCTTCAGAAAGATCAACTTTGTGAGAAAGTTTATTACAGGCTTTGCAGAAATTGTTAAACCTTTGAACAAAATGATGAAGAAAGATGCTAGAATAGAATGGATTAATGAGGCAAAGGCTGCCTTTTATCAGGTTAAGCAATCCATTTGGGAGGCACCAGTCCTCACCATCCTTGAGTACTTGAAGCCATTTTATATTTATTCTTTTGCTTTTGAACACTCATGTGCAACTGTCCTAACACAACGAAGAGAGGAGGACGATGAAAGGCCACTCACCTTCATGAGCTCTCCGTTTAAGAATGCTGAAGTCAATTACCCACCTCTTGAGAAACAAAATTTTGCATTGCTTAGAGCTGTCAAGAAGTTCAGGCATTATATCCTTCAAAGTTAGATCATTGCTGTGGTTCCTGATGTTGCTGTGAAGTCTCAACTTATGTAGAGTGAGTTGGGAGAATGAAGGGGGAAATAGATGGCTATTTTGCAAGAGTTCGATTTGGAGATTCACCCTATGAAACTTATTTGAGCTCAAGGCCTATCTAAAGCAATGGTGGATGATGGTAAGAACATTATTTGTCAGCAGTACACAACACAATCCTTTTCTAATGACTCTTGGTATGCCGATATTATTTATTTCATGCTCAATAATCGGTACCCGGAGGGAATGAATACAACTTAGAGGAGAGAACTGAGGATGAAAAGCTACCATTATATGCTCAAAGGAGGATTGTTATACAAAAATAACTTTGAGGGGGTTTATCTACGATGCCTTGATCAACAAGAAGCTAAGCACACAATTGCTAAATTTCATGGGAAACATGGCATGGGTCATGGTTCTGCAAATTCTTTAGCACATCAGATCCTCAGATCTGGTTATTATTGGCCATGTGTGTTTAAGGATGCTCACCAACATGTAAGGACATGTCATATATGTCAAATTTCTTCATCAAGAGAGTGTCATCCAACCATGCCATTTCAACTTGTTTATGAGGTAAGGCCATTTGCCCAATGGGCACTTGATTTTATTGGGGTAATTAACTCAAATTCTTCTGTAGGACATAAATTCATTTTGACTGCCATAGATTACTGTACAAGATGGATGGAAGCTATACCTTGCAAAAATAGCTCAACAAAGGTAGTAATCAAGTTCCTCACTAAATGCATTACAACCAGGTTTGGAGTACCCTTTGCACTGGTATGTGACAATGGCCATGCCTTTTCTTCTGTCGAGTTCATTTCATAGGCTTATGATCATAGGATTGTTTTAAAGTATTCTTCAAACTATTATCCGCAAGGAAATGGAGTTGCAAAATCAACTAATAAAAATCTCCTAGGGTAATCAAAAAAATGTTAAAGAACAATCCTAGAGATTGGCATACCTAGTTAAGATTTGCGTTATGGGTAGATAGGACTAGGATCAAGGTTGCGTTGAAGACTTCACCGTTTAAGCTAGTGTATGGCCAAAAGCCCATGTTCCCTATTCACTTGCAAATACCTGTCCTAAAATTTATGCAAGAATTTTACTCTAGTGATGATAGGATTGAAGTAAGGTTAGCTAGCTTGCTGAAATTGGAAGAGCAGAGAGATGCTGCTTTGCAACAATTCTTTAGGCACCAGGTTGTTGTCAAACATTGGTTTGAAAAAAGAGCCAAAGTCAAGGCATTCAGGATATCAGACCTTGTCTTATTGTGGGATAAAGCCAATGAAAAGAAGGGTGACCACTGAAAGTTTGATAAGCTCTAGTTGGATCCCTATCAAATTGCTAAAATCCTAGGAGAACTGCTTTCTGGCTGAGTAGTTTAATAGGAGAACCTATTCCATTTCCTGTCAATGGATAATTTCTCAAACATTATTTTGGGTCGCAAAAAGGTCTAGTATTTTGTTGGGTTGTATATATGTAAATAGTTTGCTGTTCCATTCGTTTTATCTTTTCCTTGCTTTTTTTGTTCCTTTTGCCTCCTTTTTGTGGGGCCCTTCATTTTTATCCAGCAAGGAAAGGGGGTTGTTATCTAAAGTATACTTTGGTTACTAGGAGAGAAATTGGTTTAGATATCTTCAAGTTTTTTGATTGGATGATTTTGTCCTAAATTCATTGTTTTATGTTCATTGTCAATGAGAGTTGTGGAAAGTCATTGAGAACAAGGTGTAAAGTAAGCAATCTTCACTAACTATGATTGAATCTGTCCAAATCATCAAAAAAATCTCCTTTTATAATGGTATATTTGTCTTAGGATGATGGTGTTGCAAGGGTTGAGTGAAAAATCTGATTCCCCAGATGCTGTTATGAGGTCCATGGTAGTTTTCAACCCAGTGCAGATGTTAGACATCTTACATATTGATAAGGAATTGAATGAAAGAACTTCAAGAAAAAAAATAAGAGAAAAGAGAACTATCTAAGAAAAGAAAACTCAATACTGAATGGGTGATTCTAGTATCTCTACCGGGGCTATGGACGCCTGACTGGCAGTAGAGCAATGTTGTGAGAAAACTAGAGGTATCTCCATCAGAGTTATGGATGCTTAAACCATAAACCCTAAACCCTTAAACCGTAAATCATAAATCGTAAACCCTCAACCCTTAAACCCTAAAACCCTCAACCCCCTTCTCTCTCTCTCAACCCTACCCCCTCAACCCTAAAACCCTTAACCCTCTCACTCTCTTTGTCTCTCTCTAAACCCTCAACCCCCCCTCTCTCTCTCTCTCGACCTTACACCCGACACCCTCTACCCTTAAACCCTAAACCCTCTACCTTCAACTCTCAACGCTCTACCCTATACCATCTACCCTATACCCTCTACCCTCTACCCTCTACC
>VDFB02152357.1:0-16145 GCA_007258455.2 Sequoia sempervirens
GGCTTGGATACAAGAACAATGTTGGAGATCCACTCTGCATAATCGATCGATCTTATGAAGCCCACATCAAGGAGTTTTCTTAGTTCTTCCTTAACTAATAATGCCACATGGGGGTGCATCTTTTTGAGTTTTTGTTTGTCAGGCTTAACCCCTGGTTTGATGGACAAGTGATGCATGATAAGATCAGGATCAAGACCAGGCATGTCCGCGTAAGACCAAGCAAAGTTGACTTGATTTTTTTTTAGAAATTCCATGAACTCTGGTATTTCTTTTTCGGTCATTGATGCAACCAGCTATAAAATTCTTGGTTTGTCTGAAGTTTCAAGATTGACGACATTTGTAGGCTCAATCAAGATAGGTGATCGCTCATGATAATGCTCTAGGAGAGTGTCAAGATTCTCATCGTTTGGTGCCTTAAAAAGGTTTTCACCATTCGATACGCTCTTTATTTTATCTTTTGTTTGATCTAATACTGCCAGATTTTGGTTTTCACCATTAGATCTTTTGTTTTTAATTCTATTTTTGCAGCTGGGAGAATTGACACCCTCCTGGTCAAAAAATTTATGCTGAAAATTGCTAGTGGAACAATCATTTATGTCCTCTGCAGAAAGGAAGTTTACAATAGCTTCATCACTTGGAAACATTGGTATGTTGATAGGTTCGGATGAATCCCAATCAATGAGATTAGGATAAATCAAAGGTATAGGGTCATTGGGTTGGGTGAAATTAGCTATGGTTATGGTCATAATGGAGTTGATCGTAGGATCCGAGGTATGAGGTAGGTCAATGATGGTACTGTCCTCAAGATAATCTTGTTCGTTTAAATCTGACTCAGTATCACTAGAATCATAGTGACTTTGTAGTTCAAACTCTCGTGGTTGGGTCTCTGAACCTTGACCTTCGATTAGAGTTGGGGCATACTGGTGTATTACATCAACCTCTTTATCCCTCCAGAACTCATCATTGTAAATGGTATCCCATTCATATTTAGTAGAGTCAGTGTCAGAATTGTTATTCAAGAAGTTCTGAACCATTGCCACACATGCTTCTCGTGGATCTGAGCCTTCTTGCAATGCGAAGACAGTGCCATGCAGTTGTTTGGATGTGCTTCCTTTGGAGTGAGTATCATATCCTAATCTAGTTTTCTCTTTTGTGGCAAGTCCGCGGAGGTGAATAGGTTCAACTACTCCTTCTTTCCTTTTTCCGATAGGACCTTTATCATAACCCATCTTCTGCATGATTGAATACCCTTTTCCATATTTTTCTGTGGGTAATTTGACATTACAAACTACTTCATCTTCATCTTTATAGAGCCAGTTTAGAATTTCTGTATCCTCAGGATCTTCCATGGGGAATTTCTCTTTGATGAATTTCCCATTAAACTTTGTGATTGGCTCTGTTGGTGATTGCTTTGATGTTGATGCTGCTGATACTTGATGTTCTGTGATAGATGGTTGTCCATGTGATCGAGGCGATATAGGTAAATTGGCAAGACAAAGAGAATATTCTCTGACTCCATGGTCTTTGAATTTCAATTTCTTATCAAAACTATTGGCTAATTGACTGATTTGTGTGTCAATCTTTAGAGAAGTACAAGCATGAGCTTCTCGATTGTTAGGAACCAAAGTATCTTGACTGGCTTTTATGTTGGCACAAGTTTGAATGTTGGAATTATCAGCTGATATCGTGATTTCCTGTCCATCATAAGGGAACTTTAAACATTGATGATAGGTTGATGGGACAACTTGCATTTCATGGATCCAAGGATGACCCAAGAAGATGTATGCTAGATCACGATCCAATACTTGGCAGAAAGTATTTTTGATAACAGGACCCACTCTGATTGGCAGCATGATTAGACCCTTGGATGCTCTTTCTTCATCATCATAAGCTTTAATGGTGATCTTTCTTCTAAAATCAATGGAGTCCTCAGAAAATCCTAAGGCTTTAACCAATTTCATGGTACAGATATTGAGACCAACACCTCCATCTATTAGAACCCGTCTAACACGAAACTTATGGACCATGACTTCTAAGTACAATGATGAGTTGTGGGGATGAGTTATGGAAACGTCATCTTTTTCAGAGAATGAGAGGCAAGTGGGTGAGGACAAGTGTCCTACCATGGCTTGAAATTGGTCCACATCCAAATTAGTGGATACCGTTGTTTCAAAGAGGTCCTTTTCAAGAATTTCTTTATGCGATGGGGAAATTTTTAAGAGTTCAAAGATAGAGATTTGAGCAGGAGTTTTCCGAAGTTGGTTGACCAAATCATATGAATGTTGAGGTGGAGGTTCAGTGGATTTCGAAGAGGTTCCCTTTAAGACAACCTTATCTTGCGCCCTCGTTGTTGCATTAACTTCTCTATATTTCATCTTCTTGTTGACTTTGATGACATTCACCCGCTCATCGTCTATGTAGAGATGGTTGATTATATGATCATCATTGACATGATTCACATTTTTTTCAGAAGACTCACCCTTTTGATAGTTGGGCAAAGGGTTACGAAATGCTTGGTGGTCTGTGTTTGATTGTTGATGCCCTTCTACTGTAATGATGTCATTGTCGATTAAGTCTTGAATGGTATTCTTCAATGCTTGACAGTTATTTTTGCGATGACCTTTATAGCGATGATAATCACAATAGTATGCATCATTCCATGATTGAGGTTTTACACTGGGTTCATAGTTTCGTTGAGGTAGCAGAGTAATGACATTTTTGGCCATCAATTCTTTGAACGCGGATTCCAAAGATTGACCCAATGAAGTGTAAGTTCTTCTATTCGAGAAGAATGAAAATCGTTGTGGAGTTGTATTTGAGATATTCCCTAAGGAGTTGTTATTGTTATTGGTTCCTCGGTAACCTTGATTTTTGGCAGTCCCTTGATTGGGAGTAGAGTTTTGATTCACATTGTTTCTCAAAGGAGGATTGTTTCCTTGATTTGTTATCAAGTTGACATTGTTGTTGCACTGAGTATCTAGAATACCAAGGACAAATGGCTTGGTCGAGACCTGATTTGCATCAACAACACCATCATTCACCAAATTTTTGTTGCGAGTCCAAAATTTAGACTTGTCCTGATTATTGTGATGATTGTATGAGCTAGGATTGTCTTTGTCAAGTTTTATTGTTCCTCTTTTGACCAATGCACCTTCAATGGTTATAGCATCTTTGATTAGTTTCTCAAAAGAGGTAGGACAATGTAAATTTAAATGATAGCTCATCTCTGAATTCAAGTTGTTTATGAAGGTAACCATCTTTTCCTTTTCAGGAACAGGACGCGGATATCTGGCGAACATTCTTCTCCATCTCTGAAGAAAAGTAGTGAAAGATTCACCAGGTTTTTGTGCAACTTTGCAGAGATCTATCATGGTGATATGATGTTGTATGTTGTAGGCATATTGTGATATGAACAAGTTGATTAATTCTTCAAATGTCCTGACGGAAGGTGTAATCTTAGATAGCCATTCCATAGAGTGAACTCCAAGGCTCCTAGGAAACAATCGCATCAAGTAAGTGTCTTCGTGAGCGAATTCCAATGTCATGTTTCGGAAGTCTCTAACATGATCGATTGGATCCGATTTCCCATTATAGCGATCAAATTTTAGAATTTCACAATGTTTGGGAAATGGAATCATGTTGAGACTTCGATCTAAAGGATAAGGACAAATGTCCTCAAGAGTATATTTCTTTGTGGTGGTTCCCCCTTGTAACTCTTTAACTTGTCCTTGAAGCGATTTGATTTGTTGAGTCAAATCACTAAGATTAGATGGGGGTTTTTCTTCAGGTTTGTTCTTCAAAATCTTAGTATTAAAGTCATGTGGCAATTTAGCTCCTTGGTCAGCTAGATAGAGGAAATATTTTTCTTTATCCTGTTGCAAGATCTTTTCTATGGCCTTGTAAAATTTGGGATCTTGCTCAGCTTCTCTAAGGTGGCGTTCATCCTCATGTTCATCATCACTATCAATAGGAGTATTGTTTATGGCTTTGTACTTGTGGAAGGGATTTTCTTCTCTGTTATCCATGTCGTTGTTGAAAAGTGGATTACGACTCATACTGTAGAGAGGATTACTAGTTTCACCTTCTTCTTGAGTGTTTTGAGTATGACCTTGTTGGATTTCCTCCCTTGATTTGATGTATTGAGATATTGTGAAGATAGGCATGTGATTTTGAAGAAATCTTCTAAACTTAGATCACAGTTTTGATGAGTGCGACAATGATGATATTTTGATCTGATAAGATGGGAATCTTATGATATGATCAAAGATGTTTCCTAATTCTTCATTATGGCTTCTGATGATGAAGGATGTCAGAATCCTATTGGGGAAGTAGAATCAATAATCAGAAAGTTTGTTTTGGAAGATGCACTCTTAAAGATTTGATCTTTATTTTTGAAGGAAGAATTCAAGATCACTGGAGGATTTGACTAGGATGTGAGGGATACTCAATAGAAGGTTGTGGTATATTGTCAAACTCAAGAGGTTGATTAAGATTATGCTGTTGAGATAGAGCTAATCTTTGATAATAAGCTCGAGAATCCAAGGGATCTACAGCATACTCGTCAGTGAACCCCCTAACGAAGTCTTGGTATCTATGAAGAAATCCACGGAAATGAAGCAAGACGTGGCGACTTTTGTACAAAAATTTTCTTCTTTGCAATGACTTCTTGTACCCCAATTGTTTCTTGGGTTTCTTGATTCTAGTGGAAATTGATTTCTTGACAAACTTTGTTGATTTCCACTTCCTAAGCATGAGGACAAATATTAAGAACATTACTAGACCAAAGATGTGAATGGATTTTGAAAGGTTTCAATTGTTGTTCTTCATGTTCATTTCGGATGATCTTTTATCTGAGTTAATGTAATGGAAGACACAACAAACATTCTGAAAAATAGTTGTTTTTAAAACCCTATACTAACATCAAGTGTTTGATCGAGAAAATGTTTTTCAGCAAGTGTTTTCACAGGTTTAGCACATGAAAGACAATTCAAGCAGACTCACTCTTAGTACTCAAGTAGGTCATACTAGTAATCAACATCCCACATCTTAGAACTGTGTCGACTCACACAGCTGTGTCACCCCCGAAAGGGCGCCCGTGTTTTTGTATTTTCTAGGTGCGTACTCAGAGTGACGGAAGTGGATACCGGATCCCCTGAGCAAACAATCCTTGGCAGTTCTATGGTGAGTGTCTTGAGGGCAGATTCTTCCCTCCCCTTGCACTGTGATTATTAGTATGTTCGGAAATTGACTTCGGCTGGCTACTACACTAGGTTCGTAGTAAGGATTTCCATTTGGTGCAGCAATAATAAACTCCCTCAAGAGACCTCCCAACCTTTAGAACAAAGGCTTTGGGGATGGTTATCTTGCACACTCCTGGTAAAAGAGGGTTTCCCCATATTTACTTTAAATTTTATAGTGGGGTGGAATAGCCTGGCTTTGGCTTGAACCCACTTGAGTCGTTCCCGTAGGGTGAGTATTTTTTCCCACTACGGCAGGCTCTCTAAAGGATGTAATCAAACTAGTAAATTTGCATGAAATTGAAAAGGAAAGTCTGGTATTTTGATCACCCAGTTAAGGGGAGACCATAGACCTATTGCCACAGACAAAGCAAACAAATGTTCTTTTTAAATTCCAAATCACAATGATCTAATTTAAGTGAAGATATTGCTTCACAAAAACAAATTGTTCAATTTTAACTGCAAAAATCATTGTATGGTGTCTATCCTAGATTGCTTCATTTTAAGTTCCATGCCTATCCTAGGATTGATCAGTTTTTATCCAGACGTGACTATCCTAGGATTGCTTCTTTTTAACCAGAGAAAATTTTGTCTGTGGAAGGCGTCAGACTCAGAATTCTATTTTTTTTGTGTTACAACCAGATGCATAGAAACATACCTTAAATGCATAGAAACATAAATTATAAGTGCTAAAACAGACCTTAGATGCGCTCAAACAGACCTTAAATGCGCTGAAACAGAATTTATAAGCGCTAAAATAGACCTTAGATGCGCCACAAAAATTTCCTAAATGCGCCAAAACAATCCTTAAAAGCGCTAAAAGAACATAGAGCTATAGACAAATGGACTTGAGATGCGCAAAAACAGACAACTAATGCACTCAATCATACCTTAAAAGTGCTAAAACAGTCATTAAATGTGCCATTTTAATAAACACAAATTTAACTCTGAGATGAAATGGACTAAATGCGCTATTCTGTCCCTCATATGCGCTAAAAGAACTCTCAGAAGCGCCGAAATAGTCCCCAAATGTGCTAGACTACCTGCGAAAATAGAAAGAAGTACAATCAGGCGCCGAGACCTCCAAATCGCTGGCACTGTTACAGAATCAGACTCCCTGCTTGTGAAACACACATGAGCTACTTGCAAAATATTAAATTAAAATCGGGGCATAGGCCCCACGGTGGGCGCCATTTTATGTGTGTATGAAATATGGGATCAAATCTAAATTAAATTCAACAACACAATCAATAAAACATTAAATCAAAGAAGCTAAAAGAAGATTAAACAAATAAAACAAACTCTTATGGCAGCTTCTTCGAAGTCATCTTATTGCTCTCTATCTCCAGCGTTTCGTCTTTGCTCAAGTTGCTCTCAGATTTGGAATGCCAAGCTCAACGAAGTAGGCTACTGAAGAATGAGATTAAAAATGCATACTATGCTAAATGCAAGATTATGCTATGATGAGAATATTGTTGAAATATTAAAAATGCAAGAATGTAAGCGTATGTTGTATTCGTTCTGTGTTGTAACCAATGCTTGGATTTGCACGTGCATTTATAGAGTTTTTCGAAGATTTCAATTGGCTGGTTTGGTCGACGGCTATGATAATTCCTGACAGATCAAACGGTTGAAGATAGATGAGATTGAAGAGAAAATAGAAGAAAACGAATAAAGCCAGATTTTTCCATTTTAATGGAAGAGATAAGATGAGATGATTTAAAAATCATCTTTTTAGAAGAAAAATGGAAAGATTATGATAAGATAAATAATGAATTATCTAATTCAATTATTTATTTATGAGTGCATGTTGATTTTTCTTAAATAAATAAATATTTAAGATTTTGAGGAAATCAGAAGATTTCATAATTAAACAGAATATCTAATTATGATTTGAAGAAAGCAGAAGATCTTTAATTAAATAAAATATTTAATTAAATTTGAAAGAATGATATTAATTAAATAAAAGTATTTAATTAATTAGAGGAAAGTTTTAAATAGAAGAAAAAGAGATATTTAAATTTAATTAAAAGATTTAATTAAATTCAAAAGATGATAATTAACTTAAATAAATAAAATGTATTTATTTAATTTAATTAAGTAGATATGTGGAATAATTAAATAAAATAAATTTATTTAATTCATGGTGGGAGAGTCAAAATGAATGAATACCATAATTAAATTGATTAAATTTAATTACGCAGTAGAAGACTTTAGAGGAATTGATTAAATAATTACTTTAATTATTTAATTATCCCCTTTCTAAGTTAAATAATTACTTTAATTATTTAATTACCCTATATTCTCTCAACATTATCCACTTCCTCAATAAAAAGATAAAACATTTTATTTATTTATCTAATTCCCACTTTCAAATTCCTCAAATAAATAATTCATTCAATTAATTATTATCTCATGCATTTGCACCTTGTTCTTGACGAACACTGTCTTCTAGTCGACTAGATAATCAATTCCACTTCACTGATCAATAAAATCAGTTCACTCCCACTTAGTGAGAGTTAAATCTTCAATCAATTCTCCATGCAAATAATTAACTGAAATCCTATAAACAGTTGCAGTAAGTTAACTCGTTCATCAATTTCTCTCAAGGATTCTTGACCCTTGATCTTGATCATCCACCTCTCAATCTTGATTGCCCATTCAAATTAGATAATTCTATAAAAGAAGGCCTCATATCTCTTTGATGGCTAACCACATTCTTTGAGATTTTTCTTACATCTACATTGAACTTTTTGCAGATTGTGCACACTTAATATCTGAGAGAAAATAAGAAAAATTAAGAAGCGAAATGAAGGGGAATCAACTTGGACACAAAAGCTGAGGTATATCTAATTTATCATTTGATTTCTATTGTCATCTTGTACTTCATTGTTAGATTAACGTCTCTATGGCTTGAATTAGATAGTTTGTTGGTTGCTTTCAATGATTTATGCCTTCCTCTTGATTTTCCCTATCGACAACATGAAACCCTCATTTCTAGCCTTCAATTCACACACAAAAACCTTCACATCTACTTATCTTTGGGTTTGGTTACCATATCTCCCCTTGCAATTTTGGGAATCAAAAAGTCTATGAGATATCATAGAAGGTCTTGGTAAGTTTTATTGTGCTTCAGAGGAAACAACTAACTAGACAAGATCCACCCACGCACACTTATGTGTTGAAATGGATCTTTCCAAAGGGCTCCCTACTAAAATATCTTTGAAAGTGGGAAACAGAAGATGGAGGCAACCTATTGATTATGAAAGAATTTACTTTAGATACAAGAAATGCTTTTCAATAGAACATTATACCCCTCAGTACCCAAAAATAAAAACTCAAAATAGTGGCAATCATGTTTTGTGAGAAAAGCCCACCTGGTGGAAAGGGGTGGAACCCCATCACTATGTAATTCCAATAAATGCTCAAACAAAATCAAGTCCTTCTCAGTATCCTCCATTGGACAACATAAACATGATTACTCCCTCTCCTCTCAAGCTACAAGACACTTGTATGGAATCCTCACACATGTGGGGTTTCCATTAATAGTGATACTTGAAAGGTTTCAACATTGTCTCAAACAAAAGTAGATTCCAAAGTTATAGACATAGTAGTGGCACCTCTTGCATCCATAGGATCCCATTGATGGGTGGTCAAGAGATGACACTAAAAATAAAATATATAAGAAAAAAAAGTGATACATTCCCAAATTTATTAGGAATGGACAAAATTTAGGAGGGGGAAGAAGACCTCCCCTGTAAAACCCACACCCAATGATGCTAAGATCCTTTAAGAAAGGGGAAAATCATAAAAAAAATTGAAAGCTCTCTTTTAGGAATGTTGTGACCACCAGTAAGTTGTGATAGTGTTAATAGTATTTGAATCATCTACTAGTTTTAATGGATGAAACAAAGTAGTGTTCATTATGCACCCCTACTTTCAGGGCATGCGATAATTCAACTCTAGTTTCCAATAAGTATTATGGGGTATGCCTCCCTTATGCCTAACTTACCGAGAAAAAAAGAAAACTACATATAACAATAGTTATATTATATGTTATATTATATAACTATATATTTTTTAATAATTTTAAATATATAATATTAATAATTATAATAATATTTGTGTATATTTAATAATTGTTATTATAGGATATAATATATATAATATTTTTTAGATATATATTATACCTAGTTTTACAGGGTTTAGGAACCCATAAATATAGTAAAATAGAGAAACCTAATTACAAAAAGGCTAGACAACATCTAACCTAAACACCCATACAAATACACATCTAACATAAATGCTCAAAAAATAAAATGGAACGAGTCAAACACCCACCACACTAGTTAGACCCATCACTTATGATAAAAATGTAGGCATCCTAAGGAATGCGCTTAGACCAGATTTTAGACATACCGCCAAAATTCAATTTCAAATGGATTCCCTCATTTGTAGCTTAGTCCACAACTTTGTTATGAGACCTGCCGCTATGAGAAATCTTGACCTCATCCAAATTGCCAAGCAAATTTTTAGCCGCATTAACTATCACATTTAATCTCTAGTTTTGGACATCCCCTTCTTTCAAATCTCCAATGATCAATTTGGAGTCACCTTCAATCCATAGTTTTCTCTACCCTTTCTATTTGACAATCATTAGACCCTACAACAAAGCCTTGGCTTCAGCCAAATTATTGGTATCAATATTGAAGTCAACAACATAGAGAAAAATTGATATGCCTAAAGCGTCTCTAAAGACCCCTCCACCACCAGTGATGCCTAGATTCTGTTTAGATGTGTAGACATGTAAAATTGACCCAACACTTATCACACAACTTAAATGACATTTTCACATCATCAACATTATTATCATTGAATACCATTGCATTTCACATCAAAAGCATCAAAAGCATCAAAAACCCAAATTTCCTCTATTAATTGAACAATTATATATTATTTAATTAATTCACTTTTTCATCATTTTTGACAAATTAAATAAATTTCATTTATTTAATAAAGTCCTAAAACCCTAATTTTTGCTATTAATTGATTAATATGACATTATTTAATTAATTCACTTTTTCATCAATTTCAACCGATTAAATAAATTTCATTTATTTAATAAAGTCCTAATCTAACTTTATTCCTCTTGATTGATTAAATAACCTCAATTATTTAATTATGTCGCTAATTCACTTTATTCCCCTAAGTCAATTAAACTATTAAAAGCATAATAGTTTAACTAAATTGCTTTCCCTCCAAATTTGAATAATCAAATTTAATTATTTAAAACATCATCAAAAATCAAATCAAACAAATACCACTTTGTTTGCAAAAAAGTCAAACTTGATTTGCATGTTCAACTCTAAAAATAATTAATTAATCAAATCAATTAATTAATTATCCTCAAAAACTTTCATGATTGAGCAAATTACGAACCATCGATTGCTCAATCTATTTCCTGACAGATCAATCTATTTCCTGACAGATCAATCTATTTCCTAACAGATCAATCTATTTCCTGATAAATCAATTTATTTCCTAACATATCAATCTATTTCTTCAATCACACCAATTACACAATCAATTTGGACAGATTATGCCCATCTAAATCCTCTCAACATCTTTCAACCGTCGAACAAGATATTCTACAATGTGATCTCAAGCATTCATTTCAAATCACAAATTCTATATAACAAACATATTTCTTCTAAAAAACGATCAGAGAATCAACCTATTTTACACAATGAAGTAATGCCAAGATCTTAATCGACATTTTTGACAAAGCTTCAACATATGTCTTTGATAAATACACGCACATTCTTCAAAGCTTTCACATGCACAATGGAGGCTTCACATTGATATGAACCCAACATCTTCATGAACAAACTCCAACATGGGATGGTAAAGTTTCCTTTGTTTTTGAATTCGTTATGATATTGTAGGATTTTATTGTTTGCTTTCAATGGCTTAGAAAACTTCATTTCATGAGTAATGGGCATAGATCTTGATTCTTGTTTTGAATTAGATTAGGTTCGATTCATTACATTTATCTTATTTAGACACCATCGATTTCCCCCTTACACAAGATGTACCATTGAAGTTAAGCTTGATCCATCCTAGATTTGGCGTGACCCACTTATGAATCTTACATTCCCCAGAAGCAGGGATGAGGGTCAACACAAACCAATGATAGTCAGGCCAAGAATTAGCCCATTCCTTTTCAATTTCCTTTAGCTCCCAATTGTCATTCTTGTGAGTATCCCCCAACTCCCCACTAGTATTGACAATTTTGTCCCATATCCTGTCAATAAACAACTCCTCCTCTTTGAAGATTCAATGATTTATTTCATTCCAAAGGGACCACACAATCACAATTAATGCCACATCCCAAATTAACTATAGATTGAGTCTCACAAGATTATTAACCCAAGATACCAGGAGGCTATCCACATCCTTTTGAATCACCCATTCTACACCCCATTTTTCCAAAAAGTGGCACCAAATGCCAAGTGACCTCACAATGCACAAAAATATGGTTGTTACTCTCCTCATGTTGCTTTCACATGACACAATGAGAGGGACCCACCTTTCCCATCATTTGAAGTTTGTCCCAAGTTAATGCACACCTCTTCCAAGCTATCCAAAGGAAAGCATTCATCATCAGAATGCCAAAATTACTTCAAATTTTATGACTTTCTTTGGAGGAAACTTTAGAGAAATAGGTATTAAAAGCTCTCTTAACCATAACAACACCACTATCATGGCCTTTCCACACTAACTTATCATCTTTTGCCTCCCCTAACAATGACCATTTATCTAGTTTCCCTTGTAGCTCCTCACAAATAGAACACAGTTCATCAGTAGGATCATGTACCCGCTTCCATGATTTGAAAGGGGGAAGACCCTCAATATAGTCAATAACTCGATCACCCACCACAACTTAAAAATGTGTCATCAATGGGACATAGGGAAGGTGGGAATTAAAAGCACTATCCTCCAACTAACCATCCCTCTAGAAATTGATTTTATCACCCATACTGTTTGCCATATCATATCCAGACTCAAGAAGTGACAACAAGCCTTAAGAAAAATCCAAATGCTTGAGCCATTAGGCAGCTCATAGGAGAACAAATTGTCTGCATTGTTATTTAGATACTTTTCTTGTAAGATCTACTCCAAAGCTTATCTTTTTCATCATAAATCCTCCAAACCAATTTAGTGCCCAAGTCAAGATTCATGTCCTTTCTTTTTCTAATGCTTAATCCACCTTTCATGACTGGTCTACACACCTCATCCCACTTGACCAAATTGTATTTAAACTACTCTTTGCAACCCCTCCAAAGGAAGTTTCTTTTCACCCCTTCCAAGTATTTAGCCACCTTGCTAGGAATTTGAAAATAGACATGGTGTAAATTAGCACAACCATTAAAAAATCCTTAATAAGGGTCATTATTCCTTCCAAGGAGAGCCACTTTCCCTTTCAAGAAGCCAACATTTTCTTTACATGATTGGTCACATTATTCGCTCTCTTTTGGAGGTTCTTCACTAATCAACAACATTCCTGGTACTTTCTTGGAAGGCAATCCATGTTCCATTTGATGTAGCTCATTGGTTACCTACTTTAGGGAGGTGCTCACCTCCTAGGGTGATAAACTTGGACTCATTGAGACTTGAGAGCCATTCTCAAGGTCCTCCAAGGCCTTGGATTTATCCTTATTAACTTCTTACTTCCTTCTCTTGCTATTGGATTCCCTTGCATCAATGGAGAGAATAGGTTTACCTCCAAAATCTTTAGTTCTATTAGTAATTCTTGAACCATTCTCCTTTCCATCATTTAAACACTCAACCTCTTTTCCTTCTTAAACAACATTTTACTTAAGAAAGTCAAGATTTTGATGACCAACACTCACCTCCTTATTTGCTTTGGCTTCCTCAGACACATTGACAATATCTTTTAGATATACACCAACCACATGAGGAGGGGGTGTTGCCCCTTTGCTCGCACAAGGGGAGAGAGTAGGGTTGGGAATAATGTGAGGCACCAACCCCTCTAATATCTTAGGACTAGATGCGTGAAAGCTCCACCTCTTCTTTAAACTCGACCATACCGCAATTGAGTGCTTCTCCTTGGCCTCTCACTCCAACTGGGAATACTTTGCATCAATCTAGTGTAGCACCTCAACTTTACCGCTATCACTTATGGATTTCCTATCTCTACTATGAATAGCCAATGATGGATCCCAGGAATGCCTTGACATCTTGGAAGGGTCCTTTAGATTGAAAAACTTAGCCACATGCCCTAACTTTCTGCATCTGAAACAATTCATAGGAAAACCTTCATATTCAACCATTTCCTTCCAAATACCAAAAACCAAGGAAATCCTAAGGGAAATCTTGATCGGTTGGCTGAGATCAATCCATGCATAAATTATTACCCTATCCTAAAGCCTCCCCACGCTAGCAATCTGCTCACTTCAAATAAAAACCCTTATCGAATTGCTTATCAATTTATTGATCTCTTCTGATTTGAGTTCTTGTAGGAGTTCATAAAGCCTTATCCAAATAGGGAACTTTTTAATCTGCTTTTGACATGGGAAAAACTAGATGTCCAGGCCCTCATGAAAAGTCCTGCGTTCCCCATGCACCGTAGGACACCCCCCAAAATTGAATCTCGCTTAGCTTCCGAAGGTAAAATCATCTAGAAAACCCCCAGAGACGAAAAGCTAATGATCGAGACAGAGCCTTTCCAATGATATTTGCACCATTTCTTAATCTAATCCAGTGATGGCTAGACCCCCACAAATTTAGCTATCACAGTCATTTGCTTGAGACTTTCTACCTTGGATTGGAGGAGATGATTTGGGATAACAATATCTTGAGCCTCATCAGATATGGTGAGATTGATGTTTTTCACTGCTATCCTGGTGCAATTCCCCAACTCACTACCTTGAAAAGACTTGTGATCTACCTCCACAAACATGCTTCCAAGTTCACGAGCCCCTTCAGAGATCTGCTTGATCGCATCATTACTCGTGTTCATGCTCTGAGTCACTTTGGAAACATTTTTCCCATCGCTAATTTCGTTCATTGCTGCTTTTCTATTATAATAATATATTTTAAATATAAGTAATAATATATAATTACGCCGAGAGGTGTTATACAGTGAAAGCAATGAAGGAATATTCTATGTAATGTTTTTGAAGCTGCATTCAAAATGATAGGCAAGTGGAAGTCATGTGCTGCTTTTTGCTTCGTATAAATAGGTTATTACCTTTGAGGAGGTGTTATCTGATGAAAACAATGAAGATATTATGTGTAAGGATTTTGGAAAGGCATTGAAAATGACATGGAATTTGGAAGTCATGTGCTACTTTTGCCCATTATAAGTTACTTTGTATTTTATATTAAAAAATCAAATAAAATATATACATATACATATAAAAAATGGAAATATTAAATTTATTGAATAGATTGGTTACTATACATTGTTTATATTAAAGCATATTGTAATATTTTGCAAAGATTAAGTTAAATAAATTTAATATTTCAAAAATGAATTTATTGAATAGATTGTTTAATACACATTTTTTATATTAAAATATATTTTAATATTTTGCAAAGATTAAGTTAAATAAATTTAATATTTAAAAAATGTCATTTTATTCATTAAATATGTTGACTGAATTTAATATAAATTAAATATTGGAAAAATACCATTGAATATACATATTAAGGTTATATTTTTAATTTTTAATATACAATGGTTGTAATTTTTTTCCACTAAAAATTAGGTGAATGACGCAAATTAACAAATGCTAAATTTAGCTTTTTTAAAGATTAAAATTAAATTACTTATAATTTACTGAATTTAAATTTATAAGATTTAAAATATAAATTATTTTTAACATTTTGTATTAGTATATATTAGTAAATAGTGTATTTTTATGTAGGATGTAGTTCTTTTTCCTTTGTCTTATAGTTTTAGTAATGTTGCTTTTTAAAAATAATTTAAATGATCATCCAATATTTAAGTCAAACATTTACTTATTATTAATTTTTATGTGTTATTTGCATTGGATTAAAAATATTTTTTCAAATAGAAATATATTTTAATTAAATAATTTATATTTTTAACATTATTAACTAAACACTTATTAGTTACATTAACAAATAACAAGTGGATACTATTCTTTTTATTGACAAAAAATGGATGCAATGTTATCAAAAGCATTGTAGATCTAAACATCGTGATGTAAATTTTTGCACATCCCTATAATGTCTATTTTAAGAGGCCTTCATAATATTTTTGGTCCTTTGCTTTTCTTTGGAGCAATTATAGCTCCTTGTAACTCAACATATTTCAAAAATTTCATTTAATTGATGAAATATGTTGACTAAATTTCATATAAATTAAATACTTCAAAAATGCCATTGATTATACAAATCAAGGTAACATTTTCAATATTAAAAATACCAACTCAACATTGCTGGTGATGGTGCACAGATTGGCCCAATCGATTCTTGGAGGTAAAAGGTGGGGAAATTTTCTAAAATGGCAGAGAAAAGATTGGAGGGGAGAAAAGATTGGAGTGAAGGATAACGGATTTTGAAAAACGGTTCTTGATACAGGATGAAAAACAAACAAACAAATCAGCCAAGCCAAAACCAAAACCAAGTTCTCAAAAACGATTCTTGATATGGATTTGTTTGTTTGGTTGGTTAGTTGTTGGGGAAAAATAGATAGATCATTCACAATTTTTAGATAGGAGGAACTACATAAAAGAGAATGAATACAAGCATACAGGGAACAAGAACATTAGCAGGGTTTTATGCCTGAGATGCGAAGAGTATATAGTCGAAAGTTAATGGTTTAAGAATAGTTCAAATCTCAAGGTTGGTTGGTTT
>VDFB02152358.1:0-44735 GCA_007258455.2 Sequoia sempervirens
GTAGAGGACTTTGTGAGCAACTTGCCTCCACTTCTGAAGATGCACAAAAATTGAAAACTGGTGTTATTTTAGCTAATACTGATCAACGTGAAAATGTTCAAGACGCCGCACTTGCATTAACAACAAGTTGGGTTCAAGAAATGACCCACTTTCTTCATATTGGTGAATGTCCACCAGGTTTGGATAGAGAAAAAAAAAGATACTTCAGATTGCAGTCAATTCCTTATGTCCTTATTGATAATATCCTTTTCCGGAAAGATTTGAATGGTGTCTTGTTAAGGTGTATTGATACTGATCAAATAGAAAGAGTATTGCATGAGTTGCATGATGGAGTTTCAGGAGGGCACTTTTCTCCAAGGACAACTACTTGGAAAATTATGAGAGCTGGTTACTACTGGCCCAGCTTGTTTAAAGATGCATATGCATGATCAAGAAAGTATGTTAAATGTGCTTTATTTTCAGGAAAAGAAAAGCTTCCTGCTATGCCTCTACATCCAATTCAGGTGGAGCAGCCCTTCATGAGATGGGGCATTGACTTTATTGGACCAATTAATCCACCATCTAGTGCTGGTCACAAGTGGGTGTTGACTACTATAGACTATTTCACACGGTGGACAGAGGCAGTAGCTTTGAAAGAAGCAAATGAATCTTCAGTTTTGAGTTTTTATGAAGATATCGTCACCAGATTTAGAGTTCCTGCCTCCATCATTTCAGATAATGCTCTTGCATTCATTGGATTAAGAGTTATAGATTGGGCTGTTAAACACATAATTCATTTGAATACTTCCTCCAATTATTACCCACAGGGTAATGGATTAGCTGAAAGTACAAATAAAAACTTGATCATAATCATTAAGAGGACTATGGAAGAGAATCAAAGAATTTGGCATACCACATTGAAATCTGCACTTTGGGCTGATAGAATAACCCCTAAGAGATCAGTGGGTAATTCTCCATACGTCCTTGTTTATGGTAAAGAGGCTAGGTTACCTTTGTTTGTAGAGCTTCCAACTCTAGACATTGTTCATCAGTTGGAGATGTATGAAGAACATGACCCAATGACCATAAGATATGCAGAGTTCATGGAGCTTGAAGAATCAAGAGATAGGGCAATGAAAAATTTGGAGTATCATCAACGCCAAACGAAGAAAGCATTTGATAATAAAGCTACACCCAAAGTTTTCAAGGAAGGTGATGTTGTTCTCAAGTGGGATGTGCTAAAGAGTGGTCCAGGCAAACATACAAAATTTGACCATTTTTGGGTAGGCCCTTTTGTTATTACTGAATGCAAGGAGCATAATGCATTCTAGTTATTGAATATGAATGGAGAAAATTTACCAATCCTAGTTAATGGGATTCACCTCAAACATTGTTTTGAGGTATGATTTATCGTTGTACATAGTAGAATGGGTTTTATGCTTTTAATAAGTGCTTTGGAACTTTAGTTTAAATGTTGTTTCATTCCCTAAGTATTGTTCTAGCACAGTTTGATAGTTTCACCTCAGCTTCTTCGGTTTCAACAAGTTCCAGTGTCCTGATCTGCTTCATGAGTCTCAAGTGAATTGCAGCCATGTGTGAGCTGCTCTTGGTCTATTTTGAGGATTTTTCTAAGTGACTCCAAGCCCAATGGATAGGTTTGGCTACTGGTTTCTATGTTTAGCAGGCAAACATCCAGCAAAGGTCACTAGAAATGTTGCCCGATTTTCACCTACGGGCTCATTAGGTAGGACAAATTGTGTTTCAGGTGTTCATAAAGGCCAAATGGGGAATTTGCATCAAGGGTTAGATCATGCACCTAAGGATATTTCACAAGGAGGTCTGTTGGAAGGCATGCCTCAATCAATTTTGGTGCAAAAAACTCATCAGAGAAGAAAGTTGGCAAGACCCTCCTGTTGTCTTGCCGACTAGCAGTGCGTTCTACTTGGTTTAATACACTCGTCGCTAGGACATTTGGGTCGCCGTGAGTCTTCATGTATCTCTCCGCTTGAGTCTTCATGTATCTCTCCGCTTGGAGGGAGGTCATGCCGACAGTTTTTCACAAGGGTGGCATCGGGGGAATGATTTCGGTCCCGAATTGCCTTCGACATAATGTCTCACCGACAAATGGGAGTCTCCCCGAAATGGTCTCAGCTCGCCAAAAGATTGTCATCTCGCTAAGAAGTCTTGACGACTGCCAGGAGGTCACACCGAAGAAGGATTTCATCGGGTGAGGTTTCGCTGAAACTAGGTGGCTTCAGAGTGACATCCTGCCGATCAAACGGAGTCTCACCGAAAGAGTGGAACTCTTGGCATAATGTTGAGCTCAGGGAGATGTCTCAGCAACAGAGTGGGAGTCTCACCGAAGAGGATTTGAGCTCAGGAGAAATGGTGGCTTCAGAGTGACGTCCTGCCGATCAAGCAGAGTCTCACCGAAGCAAATGGAACTCTCGGCAATAGGTTTTGAGCTTGATAAGAGGTATCATCGATGATGGAATGTCTCGCCGAAGTGGGTTGGTTTAGGAGAGACGTCTTGCCGACTGCGTAGAGTCTCGCCGACATGGAGACATCATCGCTATGAGGTCCTGCCGACCAATGAGGGGTCTTGGAAAAGGGTTGTGCCTTCGGCAAGAGGTCTCACTGACACATGGGTGTCTCGCTGATGGAGGAGCACAATGGTATAATGATAGGGCTTCAGCGTGAGGTCTTCTCGACTTGCCAGTGTCTCACCGAAAGAAATGTTTGAGCCCAGGGAAAGTGGTCTGTGTTCACTAAGAGGTCTCCCCGACCCGATGGTGTCTCACCGAAGGATGAAGAGCTCGATGAAAGCTCTTGCCAACAATGGAGAGTCTTGCTAATAGCGATGGAATTTCCAATTGAAAAGGGGTACTGGCATGACTCTTAGTGCCCACTATGACCTCTTGCCAAAGGTGAAAGTCTTGCCGATGGTTTCAGGGATGTCGATATGACTTTTGCAGCTCAATGTGAATTCTCACTGATAGACGCATGCTTGCCGATTCTGCTGTAGAGTATAATTGCATCAGGGAGACACGATAGGTGTCTCATTGACATGCGATTTAATCTGAGCGACCTTTGACCATCTAGCGATCCCATGTAACATCTGTTTAGCCAATCAGAGGAAGCTACATGAGAGCCGTAGCAGTTTGACCCCTGTGAAGAAGATCAGCGGAACATAAGCAACGTGGATTTGCTTTGAGAATAGAACGATGAATCAGTTCGATATCCAAGAGGTGTCATCGGTAAATAGAAGAACTGTGAGTCACGGTGATAACTGGGATCACTACTGGCAGAGGGGGATCGACATTAATGATAATGCTTTAGAGAATTCAAAGTGCCCCTTCAAGGAGGTTCAAATATGGACACGGAGGCCAGAAGTAAATGCAAGTATTACAAAAAGATCTGAAGGCTTCTCCTGAGGGCGATCCTTTCACACCAACATGGACAACAAGGATACACTTGATGCATCATTAACTTCATTCGAAAAGATCTAAGGGTAGATATTTCTAAAGGCTGATATTTTTGTAAGCCCTAGGGGCCGACATCTTTTTCTATATAGGGCACTTTTTCCTCTTTGTAAAAAAGTTCGGATTATGCATTCTCAAGAGTTAGTGATTTTTAACAATCCTTCCTCAGCTGATGTATGCTTTGTAACTCATTTCGATTTTGGAATATAAAACACAAAGTTTACCTTGAGAGCTAGTGTTAGTGTTCAGACTACTCTCATTTCTGTTGAGAGCTAGTGTTAGTGTTTAGACTACTCTCATTTCTATATTTTTAGACTATGCAAGTTTTTAACTGTGCTTTTCTAAGTCTGCATTCATACCTTAAAGCTATGAAATTCATCTTTCCTTCTTAAAATATGTATGTAGATCAAGCCTTTTTAAGAATGATGCATAAGTTCAAAAGGGTTATTTTGAGTAAATGAAATAGCTACCATTAGTTTTCTAGTGTATGTTCATCTTCTTTTCATTTCATGATTTCTTATCAGTTAGGTGTATCACCATAGTATTTAGTTTTATTTTTATGCACTCCTTCTCCCTTTTCCTTTACAAAATCAGTAGTTTAGGTGATACCAAAGGAAGTCGGCCTTCTCCGGAGGTTGACCTCTATCTATAAGTGACCCACTGCTTTGGAGGTCTTCCCATGTTACACTGAGGTGTTGAACATCAGGTTCAACAAGGGTGCAATTTCAGGTGATAATAGGCATCCTAAATAGTGAACTCCAAAGTTTGGTGTCAAGCTCCATTCTTTGTATTATTTTTATTTTTGTGATAAAAATTGGTAAATCATTATTCAAATTCTAGGAAATATTATTTTCTTATTTCCTATCTATGCTTAATAAATAAACATTATTTATTTCTAGTTTAAAGAATATTTTCAGAACTATCAAACTATTTATTCTTTATGTTCTAATCATAATATATACCTTTAATTTGTAAGTTACATATTTTCAATTGAAGTAATGTAGAAATTGTTTGGATATAAAATAAGCATCTTTTAACCAAACAAATTTCAACCATTACATTTTGGTAAACCCACCTTGTCACAAGTCTTGTCTTTATTGTTTGGTGAACGCATGTTATCCAACCATGTTAGATCATATTCTTTATTACATTTTATAATGGTTTTTTCAAAACAAGATTTCAATATGTTAGATGATGTTTTTGAAGATTTTATGCATGTCAGTTCTATTCTAAATTATAATTCTTCTTCTTATAGTTCTCCTTTTATTTCACCCTCTCCTAATTCTCTTTCTCAAATCTCATTAATATATTTTTTTTTGGCTCTACTTAATAGCTTACAAAACCAAAAATCATTCTTAATCTTCATGAAGAAATAATGAAAGTTTATAAGCCTATAATAACCATTCAAGGTGTTCCTAATGCACCCTGACATTTAGGTTATTATCTTCAAATTACTATATATATTACTTCTAATGTACATGTGGCTATTGATTTTCATATGGTGGACCACAAGTATAATATTGAAATAAATAAAAAAATTGCTTATGTTATTGTTTCTCTTCCAACTTCTTCTCCTATTCTACCTCAAGCTCTTCATCCTACTCAAAGGAATATCAAAAAATATATTTTTATCAAGCAACTCTACACTACTCCTATACAAATCTCTCTTTGGAATCTAACTCAAAATTATCCTACTTATCATGGCATGCTCCAAGAAGCTCTATAGAAGATTCATGTGTCATTTTCTACTAATTCAAATGATATGAGTGTCCTAATTGATTATATTAGATCTAATATCACTAATATTATTTTCCAAGAATACAAACTTCCTCCTCTAGATGTTTAGAATCATTATGACCCTCTTCTAATTATTGTTTTTATTAATAATATTGGTATAAAGTGTACTCTTGTTGATCACAGTTTTGGTTTCAATATTTTTGGTGTACACTTGTTAAACCAAATTTATGTAGATCAATCATTACTTTCTCTTACAATTTTTTATTTATTTTTGGATTTGTTAATATTGGTAGGAAAGCTCTCAACATAGTTGTGTAACCTATTGAGTTAGGCCTTGTTATATTTCCCACTGTGGTGTACATGATGCTAGAAGCATTATCATACAACCTTTTTCTTAGTAGATTGTGGATTCACATCATGAACACAATTCCATCTTCTTTGTATTAGTCTATAAATTTTATTCATGGTAACAAAGCATATACAAATAAAGTTAATGTGTGTCCCTTTTAGTACTATCCAAGATTCAATTCTGGTTGTTAGCCTTTAAATTCATCTTCAACACTTGAAAATTTAATTCCTCTTCCTCTCTAAAGACAGTTACACCATCATAGACTCCTAATAATGATATTGATAAATTGCTTTCTTCACCTACTTCTAATGCATGTCTTGGTGATGATTGAGGTTCTTTAGACTTTACACCCTTCTTTCTTAGTGTGTGTAAAATAAACCCATCTAACTTTGACATTATGAAAATATCATTTACAACTTCTTAATCTAAAATTGTTAATTATTATAACATTTCTTTTAATGATTCTTGTGACTATACATCTCTTTTAACTATTCAAGTTAACAATGAGCCTTCACTCTTTGGGAAATCATAATCCTATTATGGTTTTTGCTTCAATACCCCTTCTAGAATTGGGTATAATGATCATGGTTGTGCTTGAAAGGAGTACGGTATCAAGATCCCTATAGAGACTATTGGTGTTTCAATTCGCACCTCTAATGTGTGTATTGGAAATGGACAACTATGCACAGTTAGAATGCTCTTCAAATTAGGAGGGGAAGCTCCCTCTTTTGTTGATTATGCAGAAAAAGAAAAAAAGTAAAGTAAACTCCTATATTTTTATCTCAATTGAGACCACAAGGTTTATAAAACTCTTTGTGTTGTGACTAAGGTTTTCTCTGGTTTCATAACTTCAACGACAACTAGGCCTAAACTTATAACGCTTCTATCTCCTCGAGTAAATTTAGAGCAAGAGGATTTAGAAGTAAACGGGGAATGATTTTGGTTAACACAAAACTTAGACAAACTTGTTTCCAAAACACATCCAAAGGCTCATTGCTATTTTAGATGTATGCTAAAATAAAGTTTATTAAAGCAAAACATCAAACGATAAAATTGATCTCAGAATTCCCTCAAAGACTCATTGTACTTTTGAGGTGTAGAATGAAATAAAGATCATAAAAACAACAATAGTGAAAGATCTTGATACTTTGGATCAAAGCACTATTGGATTAAGATTTATTTCCTCAAACTCTAACAATAATTATATTTGGGAAAAAAAATGTATCAAGAAGACAAACATGCATTATACGATCAACCAAATAACATTGAACAAAGTGAACAGATATTGACTAGCAAAGCTTGAAGGCACTAAGGCTCAACAATTTTATTATAGTAATAATGGTTAAAATACAATGAGAAAGGTTGCTCTTATTTATAGAAAAACATAGGAGTAGGGAACCCTAAAATCTCCTTGTGTTAACAATCAGTTCTTGCCAATATGAAAGATTTATTCCTATGTCTAAATAAAGGTAACTAACCGTTAACTGGAAAGACTACCTCAGTTAACTAATCTAAAAGTAAAAATAACTCCAACTATACAAGAAATATCTCCAAGGATAGACATGCATGAAAAGAGGACAGTCAGTTAACTTGGAAAAGATTTCTAGTTAATTACTGATCTAAAATTCTATCCTTGGAGAATGTCATATGCCTCAACTAGAAATTCACTGCTCATCAACTCAAGCAATCATATCCTCCAAGAAGTTGTTAACTACCTCATCATCTAGAGCATTGATACTCTTTTGAACAATGTGATGTCTTCACAGCATCTCCTCACCATCCACAATCTGAAAATCCCTTCTCCTTTCAGCTGCTTCATCAAACTTCGATGACATGGTTGCAACTTGACTCAACTTGCAGTCAACAAGGTCACCATTAAAAACTACTACATATGAGGTCTTGAAATTTTTTCTGCTCTTCGTCGAGCTCAATGTACTTGCCATCCTCACGTTGATACTAGTAAGGGACTTGTGACACAAAATTTCTTACGAACTTGAGAGCACTTTCCACCTTCTGTCTGTATTCAGTCATTTCTACAGTGATTGCTTCGTATGTTTTTTATCATAAATATTTGTTGTTCTCTCCAAGTAAAAAGCTTCTCCTTGTCTTTATCTATAGTGACTGAATCATATTCCATCCTCAAGTGAGAAAGGATGATCTCATCCTTGGGTTTCCTTTCTGCCATGCTTTGCTCTAACTCTTGAATTTTTGAGTGAAGATCGTGGGAATTGTACCTCAGTTGGTACATTTCTGCAAGTATGAATTGGTCCTTGGCGATAAAATATTCTACCCAGTCTCTTAGGTGTTTCCCATAAATAACCAACTGACTTAGTTGATTTTTTTCTACAGGTAATTCCAACATCTATGGGAACAAGACGGTGACATGTGAAGTATCGTGAAGCAGGTTGGAGATGTACTACTACAACTACTAAGTTTCAACCTTGAGGGTTGCCTTGTCATCACCATCTTTTACCACTCTTTCCTTCAAGCTAACTACTACAAACTCAAAGAGATTTATATCAGCTTGTTGTGTACTTCTCCCAAGGTAGGCTTTCACTAATGTGAAATCATCGGCCTCATCCTCGTTGGCATCCTTATCAACTGGTGGTGTAGCAATTTCAATGACCACCTCATTGTCAACATTCTTCTCCACGTGAACTTACATCTTGAGTTACTTATCAGACGTGTCCTAGTAGACATTTTCAAACTCTACAAAGTCCAATTGGTAAGAAGGCTCTCTTATCTTCCTATCAAGGATGTTATCAAGCCAAGGCGAAGAGTCTTGACTAACTTCATTGGGAGGATTAATTCTCATCTCATCAACTCTTGATGAGTGAGTTGGTGTAGAGGTGTCAGGAATTGGTGAATCAGGCTCCAAGTCAATGTGAATTGGAGATGGTTGCAGTGGTGATGGAATAGGAGGCTCTACTTCTACTTCTGGCACAACTTCAACTATATATGTGGCTGTATCCATTTGTTGTTCTTGTTGATTTACATCAACAACTTTCATCTTTTCCCTCTAATGCATTGGCACCCTATAGTTATTTGAACCCTATGGAGGATTGTTCATCACTTTAACCCTGGGTTTTAGTCTGGAAGTGGAAGGTAGTGTGGTGGTAACCGGTGGCTGCTCTATAATTAGATTGACTACCTTCTGCATCCTCCTTCTATCCAAGAATAGCTTGTTGTTCTTCACAACACATCTTGTCCTTTCCTCAATGGAGTTGCTTTCTTTGACATACCAATCAATGGATCAAAGTGGTCGTGAGTCAATGTGATCTCTGAAATATGTGAGAAGTATGACTTCACCATCATCATATGATAAACCTTTCACATCCTCTACTAAGAAATCAACGATATGTGGAAGAGTGAATTTGATGTAATTGCGCCTGCGCACTTCGAACTCATCTTCACAGCTAAACCAATAATCCTCCATGGTAGATTTATGTGATGAATTGTTGCCAAGGTGAGTTGCCAAAAGACCCCAAGGGTCATATGAGCACCTTTCTATGAGAAACTTAAGATTAATCTTTGCTATTTCATTACTCATTGACTTGGCATCAGCTGTTGATTTGCACCTGTATATTCCCATCTCAAAAGGAAAGCTGGCAGTAGACTTGCATTTATTACACAAAAAAGTGTGTACCTCATGCAATTGCCTTAGGAACTCCATGAACACCACCTTATCTAATGGATAACGTGGTAGCATGGTTGGACTGCCTAAGAAACCATATACACGAATGTAGGAAAATGTAGGGAATTGGATGAACCAATCAGCCCAATCTGCATTGCAAATCTGGCTTTTTATGAAATGTGTATATGTAACTCGTGGTCAAGATCCCTCACTATGTGCATTAGGAATAGGTCATTTACCGCTTGAAGTGTCACTTTGATTGTGAAAATTCTAGTTGTGAGAAATGCTCATGAACTCGTTGCACACCTAGAGTTCCAATGCTAATCAACCCTCTAAACTGGCCTTGAAAGGCTATCAGATAAACAAGATATGAAACCATATGGAATTCGTGGGCTTTGAAGAGTCATGCCATCTAGATGTGAAAATTTTCATTGATCAAAGCAGGCCGGTCATAATGTTCTTTTTTTTTTGACAAGTTGAGACATGATGCAATACATCCATGGTTGAAACTTGTGCACTTTTGCTTGACCCGTGACATGGTTAAGGAGAGTAATTATGATAGAATACTCATCCCTGAATTCTCCACGTCCGACATTCCTTGGAAAATTGTTTCATTTCTCTTTGAGCCACCTTTTTGCCATTCTTTTCTAACATTGTTCCTTTCGTGTGCTAAACTCCTTTTCACATTCTTCAACCGACACAATCAAGTTGTTTGCACATGGTGGAATAGCAAAACACCTTTCTGTGTCTTTTTTCTTGAGGTTGCAAATTGTTCGCACATCTACTGACTGGATCTCCCATGAAGTGGGGTTATAATGCTTTACACAAGTAATTACAAATTTGATATTCTATGTCGAGATGGGGAAAGAGGCTGCCTCAAGTAGCCCTGATTGTTCAAAGTTCTAGAGTGTGATGTTGTCTATGCCTATCAATTTTTCCAAATCAACCACTAGATGCACTTGATGCAAGTCGGTGTTGAATGTTCTCATGAAATCGTGAATCAAGACTAATTTGGTCTTGAATTCGACTTGAGAGGACTACGTACTGAAAAACTGGAAGAATGACTAGGCACATGACTATGCTTGAACAACTTTTTTGCAGAGGCTAAAAATAACTTCACCAAGAGGCAATTTTTTTGAAAATTTTTGAGACATGGGTTTTGTTGAGAATATCTTTTTGAATGAACCCATAATGTCATATTTTCAAAAAAATGACTTTTTCATGAACATGCAAGAACCCCTCAGAGGCAGAGGTAGTGAGGCAATTTTTCCCTAAGAAATTCTAAGACAAGGGTAAAAGCACAAAGTTGTGTTACACTTTCATCCAACTTATCAGCATAACTAAATTTAAGTATTTCTAACTAAAAATAATTTTGGTCAAACATATGATCTAGTAAGATTCATTCTAGCTAAGTTAGATACTTCCACAACTTTTTCAACTAAAATTGTTGGCTAAAAATATATGGAGCACCACTTTGAGTCTAATTTACCAAAAAAAAAAATTATTTAAAAAACTTGAAGTTTCAATAAATCCTACTACTGTAAATACCATTTTAAAAAAATATAAAAATACCTTTTTGTAGATCCATAAGTTTAGTTTTCAAAAATATATTTATTTTAATAGTTTAATTATTGTTTATATTTTATTTTTTATTTTTACTAAAAGTAGGTTATCAGCAAAAAATATTAGGTTGATTACTATGCCAAGGAAAAACACTAAAACTTATTAAATATATATATGATGCACTAGATAAAAGAATCTATTTCAAGATGGTGTAATTTTTTTCCATTTTAGATAAATATTTAATATGAAAGTTAACGTCCAATGGAAACAACTATTTTTTGATTCACGCACATTTTAATATTTATTTAAAAATATATATATTTATCAAAATTGAAAAAAAATGTATCCATGCACTAAAGTTTCAAGTTATACACACAAAAATTTGAAAGGAAAAAAATAAAATTTACTATAAAAAGTTTGACGTCTCATGCAACTTCATTTTTCAGCATTTTATCAACAATTAAATTATAGTGTTAATTTATTAAAAACTAGTTTAAAATGATTTTTTAATTTTTTTTAAAAAATACAAAAATAAAATATATTAAAAAATGCATATTTTACTAGTTTACATCATTTCAAAATTCAAAAAATATATGCCACATTTTAGTGATTCAAGTTTAAAAGTTGGATCAATGTTGGCCATTTCCTTTATAAAGTGTGACACAGCTTTGTGCTTTTACCCGTGCATGGATTTTGTAGGCACCTATGTGTTGAGTAAACCCGGTTTGTCTATTTTTTGAAAAGGATGATTTTTTTAGAAACCCTAAAAATGGAGGCAGTGGGGCAACTTTTCTAGAAAAATCTGGCACGTGGGTTTTGTGGCCAATCTTGTGCTGAATGAACCTAGTTGGTTAGATTTGTGAAAAGATTGATTTTCGTTGAACATGTAAGAAAACCTAAGACAAAGGTAGAAGAAGTTGTGGGAAATATTCCCAATCTTGGAGAAGATTGAAAAAGAAGAGAACCCAGAACACTAGAAGCTGAAGATTATGAACTGCTGCCTTTGAAAAGTGATGCCTGGAGATATGAAGTTTGGAAAGACATCCTTCTGTTGTTTGATCCTTCAAATGTCGTAGAGAACAAAATTATGTGTTTTGCATTTGGAGTCAACCTACAGAAATAATGAAAAAGGATGCCCAAATGCTTGATAAATAGACTTTGGAGGTGGAAGCATCATTTAGGGCATCAAAACCCTGATTTAGGAGTTATCTAGCGTGATTGGTTGTTAACTGGAAGAATCCCCCTAAATTTGGGTGACTAAGACATGAGAAAGTCTTCAAAATCTGTAATCAGAGTTGACTTAGACATTACCTTTCCAGTGTTAGAATATTTTTGAAGATTTTCAAATTTTCTTTGATAAACTGCCTCCATTTGACCCTTGATTTCAGATATCTAATTGATCCTGAGGTTTGGCTGATAGATTCATTGCAGATCATGATCAATTATGAGGAGATGTTCTTAAAAGCTGCAAACTCTGAAAACTAATTTTGGTGGCTTGATATCTTGGGCGCCTTCTTGAGATAAGGTGCTTTTGTTTATTAGTGTTAAAAAAATTTCAAATGATTTTCAATTTCTTCAATTTGACCTCCCATGCTTCAATATGTAGTTGTCGGTGATTGATGATTCCTGTGGGTAGGATGTTGAATCCATCACGAAGTTGGAAGAATTTTGAAAAGGATGACTATCTTTGCAAGCTCTGAAAACTATTTTAGGAGGCTCAAATTCCTAGGTGCCTCTAGCCTGTAGGGGCGATTTTGTGTTTCTAAGACATAATTTTCACTTTGTAACCCTTGAAAACATGCTTCAATTTGGTCTTCGTTGTTGGATATTTGACTACTCTGGTGAACTTGTTGACAGACTCATCGCGAAGCCTAATCGTAACTGAGAAGGACTTCATGGGAGTTGTGAAACCTGAAATCTACCTCTAGTGCTCCAAAATTTTGGGCACCTTTTTCTAGTAGGGTGCATTTCTGCTTAGTGTTAACCAATTTTCATGGTTTTCAAAATTTCCTTCATTTTGGGTGTCTGTTCGATCTTCATTTGTCGACATTCAACAGGTCTTTTGATCTGGCAAATGGATTCACTGCGGAGATGGACTGAAATTGGGATGAATTGCTTGGAGGCTATGAAATCTAAAAATGGATTTTGAATGCTTTAATTCTTGGGTTCCCCTGGCCTACAAGGGCACTTTTTCTCTTCAAAATTCATCAATTTTGAGTTTGCCGACTTTCAAGACTTTTAGTTTGATCTTCATTTATGAGTGTTTGGCTAATCTTGTGATCTAGATGCTGGAAGAATTCTAAGGAGGACCCCCAAAACTACAAATCCCAACAGTTGCATTTAGACCCTTGAATTTGTGGGTGCCCCTAGCCTGCAAGGGCACTTTTGGCTCTAGTTGGTAGTCATTTTCAATGATTTTACTCTCCTTGCACCTCGTGTTCACCGTGTCATCGACTACGTTGACTACATTGAGCATCTTTGCTGATGATGCAAATGTGTTGACTACATTGTGTGTGTAACCAACAAAACTGATAAATATTATAAGGCATTGAAGCCTAGACACCCTCTTTGAGGTTAGGCATCCATCTCTAGACTTAGTTTATTTTTTGCAATTTTCAACTTTTGAAATTTCCCTATGTCGTTCGCCATTTTTCGAGCATCTTTCACCATAGATTCTTTTGTGAAGCATTTGAAGCTTAGATTTTGACACTTGGTATCTGGCCATCCTCCATTGATGACCTCAGATGTCCTAACTTTTCTTTTGAAAAAGTGAAATAGACACACCAAAGAAAATTGACTTTTTCATGATTATGACTGGACTAGTGTGATTGTGATGAAGAATAAACCAATCAAAATTATTTTGACCCATTTTTGGAAAGATCCTATTTTTAGGGTTTTTCTAAAAATAGGGGCCTAAAACCCTAATTTAAAATTTTCAAAAATTTGCAAATATCCTCTTGACAATAAACCCACAAAAATATTTTGCTCTATTTGTCGTTCAAAAATTTCTAAGAATAGACAATTGCTATTTTTAGAGACTTTGACTTTTGTTGACTTTTGACGACAATTTTACAAGATTTATCCATTTTTATCAAAATGCCTTAATGAAGCAAAACAATATTTTGGGTACAATAGAGACTAATCCATATAACTCTATTATGTTGGTGTAATTAATATTTAATTACACTTTGCATAAGTTTACTTAGGAATATTTAATTCCTAAGTTATAGGTTGTTATCCTTATCTTATTAAGCTATCTTTTTGCTCAAGATAAGATTAGGTTTATGCATCTTTGCTTTTATAAAGAAAATTATCTCTTGTAATTATTTGTACTTCGAATATATTAATTTGCACATCTTTATTCAATCTCTGCTTTTTTGTTTTTCTCTTATGTGGAAGGTGATTTTATGGTTTGCATTTCAAATCTTGGTTTCTAACATGGTATTAGAGTCTCGATTTGCAACCCCTTCTCAACGTTTTCAGAGGAATACATTGTAGAGCTCATTCAGGGTCCCTCGAGGATTTCATTCCTTGAGTACATTTATGCAGCATCTTAGATCAGATCAGGGTTTTCCATTAGATTCAGAGCATTGGAAAAAGTCAAAAATGGCTTTTATTTCATTCATTTTGGTCACCATTTGCCTGATCTACGAGGGTTTCAAGCTCAGTGATTTTTCTGAGAGATCTGAGGGTCACCTGATTTTCGGAGCACTTTGGGCCAAAACGGACCCTGCCGTTGGATTCGCAGTGCCCAAAAACCCCTATTTTCATATAAAATTTGTCCAGTTTGGGCAAAGTCATTCAGAGAGGCAATTTTTTTTATTTGAGGGTCGTACGACCGTTAGGCACACTTCATGAGGCTCAAAAATCAAGAAAAAAAAATATTAAAAAATAAATAAAAATTCTTTGAAATCCTGTGCCCACCGTTATAAACAAACCTGCCACCCATTCGCCGCTAGGCGGCAACCTGCAAGCCGCCAGCACCGGTGGCTCCCTCATTCGCGTTGCCCGCCAGGCCTTAGCCCCTGTGGGCTCTACAGGAGTTTGTTGTGGTCCTTTGGAGGACCATGGGCTTCGCCCAACCCCCTTGAACAAACACCTAGCTCCTATGGTGGTCACATGGGTGACCAAGAGCTTCGGCCCCAGAACCTGCCGCCAGCCCCCTGGTCCGCCCAGGCAACCAGGGGCTTTATTTTTTTAGCCCCTCAGGGCTTCTGGAAGCTAAATTGGACATTGGAGCACTTTCACAGAAACGGGCGTAACTTGGGCATACGACGTCATTTTTTTGCAAACAAGATATTGTGAGAAAGATGTTTTGACGCTCTACGCAATGGTGCAGATCTAATTTTTTGGCTTTTCCTTTTTGATGTCTTTTTCAGCCTCAAAAGTCAGATGTTTCTGTTTTCACTCCGGGAGACATATCTTTTGAATTGCTTATCCGTTTTCCGCGATTTTCACAACATTGGAAAGATGGTTTTGGCCTCTATGAAGATATGAGGTCATTTATAGAATATGTGTACCTTATTTTATGCATACATTCATTTTTGTTTTGTGCACTAGGTTTGCATTTTTGCTTATGTTTCTATAGTTTTGCATTCTCTCCTTCTGCAATCATTGGGTATTATAATAACGAACTGATATAAAGTTCCATTAAGGGGGGTTCTTGCATCCATTCTTCGTATTGGTGACAACTCGCATGAGTTTTTCTGGTTTCCTATTGTTTCCTTTCGCTTCTTTCTTGCTTAGCTAAACACATCGTTGGTTTTCTTCGGTTCACACTTCACATTGAGAGTTTATGGTTCTTGATCTGCATTGGCTCATATCTTTCTCAGTTTGAAGGCCATGTTTTTATGGTTAATGTTCCAGAATCTTGATGGTACTCATCTTATGGACAATTTTAGTTTCAGTTTGGCATTGGCTTCGAGAGACACAACTTCTAGATTTTGTCATAATTATGGGTGTCATTCATCCTTTCATCTACTATTGCTTACAGATTCTAGGGTTCATCCACTATGTGAGTTTCCAGTGTTCCTTGGCATCGGGTCTACTGTTGCATTTGTGATTCCATTTTTGGTTTCAATTGTAGATTATCTTTCCTTTCTTGCCAGATTTGGGGTTCCAGTGTTGCTTCATCAGAGTTCTTCCAGTGATTCCTTGCAGCAGTTCATCTCATTGAAGGGGGGTTTTTCCCACTGGGTTTTCTCTCTCTTTGTATTTGTAAATGGGTACCTGATCAGACCTTTGTTGTCAGGACCCATCTCACATCATTTGCATAATAATTTGCTTCTCTCTAAGTTGCACTTATGAGGGGGTGTTGGTGTAATTAATATTTAATTACACTTTGCATAAGTTTACTTAGGCATATTTAATTCCTAAGTTATAGGTTGTTATCCTTATCTTATTGAGCTATCTTTTTGCTCAAGATAAGATTAGGTTTATGCATCTTTGCTTTTATAAAGAAAATTATCTCTTGTAATTATTTGTACTTCGAATATATCAATTTGCACATCTTTATGCAATCTCTGCTTTTTTGTTTTTCTCTTCTGTGGAAGGTGATTTTCTGGTTTGCATTTCAGATCTTGGTTTCTAACATATTATAAGTCTTAAATACAATCCTATCCCTTCAAAATCTAAGCACGCTAATTTTATGGATGTAAATAAGCTTTTGGCATGTCTCTCTATTCTTCTTCCCTTACTCTAGTACATCTTGAACTTATGACAAATAGTATAAATTCATTTATACCTCCTCTATATGCCTTTTCTATCAAAGGGGATATAGTTGACTTTCTTGGGGTATACATTATTTTCCTTCATATCATCATGAATATATATTTCCCTATTGTCTAAATGATAAAGAATACTTTGGGGAATTCGTCATGATGTTTGATGATTTTACATCACTTTCAAATGTCTCTCAATAATTTTCACACATTCCAAATCCTTAGGAACATAATACACATGTCGTGGGTGATATTATCGATGTCCTCATGGATATGAATAATGTTGAGAGATTTATTCAGATTGGACAATGCCTTTCTCTTGAAGAATGCTCTTCCCATACCAAAATTTTACATTTTTATAATATTTTTGCCTTGTCATATGAGGATATTCCTAGTATTGTTGACCCTAAAGTAGTGGTTCATAATATAGTTTTGTATCTTGATTCCCAACTATAAAATAAAATATTTAAAAAATGCATCCCAAGGCTACTTTAATGGTTAATACTAAAATAGAGAAGCCTATTAAAATTTATTTATCTACCCAATAGATTATTCACCTTAGATATTAAATATCATCACTATTGATAAACCTAACGACCATATTCAAGTGTGTGTTGAATTTCATGACTTAAAAAAAAGTGTCTCTTAAAGATGGATTTCCTCTTCTGAATATAGATATGAATGCAAACTTGATAGTGTAGGATTTTATGGTGAACTCTTCAACACCCCAGGATCACCTGCAAGACAAGATTAACTTCCACAAGAGATAATGGTAGAAATATCATGTTATGATTATGGGTGAAATATTGTTAGATTGAATATTACAATGCATATATTACATTAGATGCACAAGACAACTAAGAGGAGGGAGCACGAATCAGTTGTATACTTTAAAACATCAAAAACCCTCATTAACATTCAAACCTACCTTAGCCCTTAAACTGTTATCCACCATTAAACCCTTAACATGCATTAACAAAATGTAAACATGTAAAGAAGTAATGCAAACACATCAAACACATAAGAACACAAAATTTACGTGGAAAACCCAAGAAGGGAAAAAACAAAGTGAGGATTAGCTCACTATGTAAGAGACCAGGTGTCTCTCAACCCAACCACTGACTGAGAATGCAAGGTTTTCATTTGTTTTTTGATTTTTTGTGATTTTTGCAAATAAAGGAGATGGTACGATTTTGCATTAAATGCTTCTAAAAATTATGATAAATTCTAGAATACGAATTTGAAGTAAATGTACTCATAAATTGGTGCCAGAAGACTCTATTAATCTTGCAAATCGATTACAATAATAGATCTATGATGTGTGAGCCAAAAGGAAAGCATGCATAGGGAAAAAGCAACTATTAAACGAGTAAGAAACCTGGTATTTTATTGCAGTGATCTGATAACCAGCTGTAGCATTCAATGTGCACAAAAGACAAAGATATCCAACTCCAAATTGATCACAGATGCATCCGAGGAATTGTGCGACCCCAATGGAAGTGAATATGCAACAAAAAGTAAGGTGTTTCAAGCTTTAAATCCACATGCCTTCCAGCTGAAACAGTACAGCTATGGCAACAAGCAAAGACGTCGTACGACTGAGAAAAGAGATGCCAAAATACTAGAACAACAAGATATAAATCGATTCCTTGCCTTGATAAATACGTTCTTCTCAAACCCTTTCTATTTTTTCCTCTGTAAGCACAAATATGACTTCTGAATAAAGTCACCCTGATGGACAAGCTTCAACTGGTATTTCAAAGCCTCAGTATGTCTGATTCTGAAGAGTTGATGTTCTCCAAAACCTGATTGCAGAAACCCTTGTTTCTCCAACTCCAAATGTTCTCAGAGAGAAATTACAAAATTTGAATAATCATATCATAATGAGTTCTATTATGTCTGAGAAATAAATACCTCTCTCAAAAATTTGACCCCCTTCAAAAAACCAATTTAAATGCATTTAATAATATAAAATTTGCCTCTTTTGAGACTTAGGCAATTTCATTAATAAATGGCGTCCTTTTTTAATGAGTAATAAATACTCATTTAATATTAATATTACTGTTACCACAAGGATTTGCACCCGAAGCTAAGCTGAAAAGCTCGATAAATCCTGTGCACATGGGACTGTTCTCAAGCTATGGGTATCCTATGGTGAGAATAGACCTCCAGGTTTTGGGTTGGTTCCCTTTGGATTTTCTTGTAAAATTGGTTTTTCTAACAGAGGTAAAGGATAGAAGGATAAAGTAAAAATAAAACAAGAAAGTAAGGTGATTCACCAATTGTCAAAAATGACTTGCAACTTTGATAAACTTACAAAAAACTCAATAAAGCTATGTGATCACAACTCAAAAACTTATGCCTGCATAAATTATTCTAAGGTAAGGCTTAAACTTATGCTAAGAGTAAAGAAAACAACAATGTTTTCACAGAATCCCTAAACATGAGGCTTAAAGCACAAACTGAGACTTGCACTATGACATAATATCTTATGCATTCAGAATTGAAGGAATTGATAAAATAATGAAAGGATTCAATATTTAATCATGTAACTCACAACAATTACTAAAGAACACATAAAAATAAGGAAATAAGCTTCTTTATTGAGAAATAAGAAGTATCTGTATTACAAATCTGTAAATCTCACAAGAAAATGAGTAACAAAATGTGAATAATGTTCTCACAGCAATCCTCCAAATCAAGAACTAACCCCCAATAATGAAAGAAGAGAAAGAATTATAGAAAGAGTCTCAAAATTTGAAATTGAATTTTGGCTCCAAAAGCTGATGTGTTGTCAATCCTCTCCTCCAAATAAGGCATGCAATTGCCAACCAACTCCAACAAGAGTTGTCAAAATTTGAACAACTTTGTGGGTCGTATACAAAAGAAAACCCCTCCAAATTAGGCTCAAAACTGAATGTAACAAACTGTCATATGCCTCAAAACAATCCTTGACTCAAGTCAAGTCAAACTGAACTCAAAACTGAAGTCCAATTCCTGATTTCCCTCCAAACTCCCCATCTTTACTCCTTATGTTGGTATAACTTTCTTAATCATCTCCATGACTTAAGCAAGCTCTCAATGCTCCATTGAACTCTTTTGACCAAGTCTTTGACATTACAATAAAGGCACATTATTTTGCTTTGAAAATATCTTTTAATTTAAATGATTTATAATTATCATTTAAAATAAAGATTTACAATTTCAATACTTGTCTCATCACTTGAAAACTATAATTTTGCATTTTATAATAACATTTATTTAAAAAATGATTTATAAATATCACTTTAAATAAATGTTTTACAATTGACTCTAAATGCAAAACAAAGACTTTTAAATAGATCAAAGGCATTAATTTTGCATTTTATAATAACATTTATTTAAAATGATTTATAAATCATTTTTAATAAAGTTTCAAATGTAATGCAAAATAATAGAAAAGTTTATAAGACATAGATGAGAGATTAAAAGACTTGGAGGAAAAAACATAAGGAACAAAAGCCACGACCATGGTGAAAGAATAAAGTTTAATTTAAAAACTTTAAGGAAAAAGATTGCCTTCTCCAATGCATCCCTTAGGGTTATAACTTCATTCTTTTGCTGTTGGAAGAAGAGAGCCACCATGGATGAAACCCCAGCCACGTTTTTGCTGGTTTCCACTATATTTCAAGCCATTTTTTGAAGATTCTGGAAGATTTATGACAAAAATATGAAGGTAAATAGACTTATCTTCAAATCTGGAGAATTTTCTTTGTCTTTGAAAGCTTTTGAAAGCTTAACACGCTGCTGCCATCTACTATTTTTGATATTCTCTATAGAAATTTGTTTCTGCTGTTTTTCTTGACTTGGTCACCATGGTTTTACTCTTGGCTGAGCTTTTGTGGAGCTTTGAAATGAGGAAATTTCACAGCTTCCTTCTTTGTAGCTAGGTAAGTCTTTTTACCAATCGATCTTTTTATAGAAGTTCAACTTATTTTCTTTTTTTATCAAAAGCTTAAATCAAGTTCCATAAAGGTATAAAAGTAAACATATACTTTTATTTCTTCCATGTATCTATTCTTTCAACCCTTTACATATAATGGCGCAACTCTATTAAGGTTTTTTGGGTATTGTTTAAGACTTTAGCCAAGCTCATTTTACATTCCTGTGAATGCCATTGAGAGTATCTCAAAAAAATTACTCTTCTGGCTGTGGCTATGCATTTCTACATCTGGGCATTACTATTTTGCTGAACATTGAATAAAAGAATAATTATTCTTTATCTCTGTGCATTTACCTCTCATGAGTTGGGCGCAGCTATGTATCTCCTATATTGAGTTTTGAAATACTATTTATTTTGCCATTCTTTTGTGTGGGTTATCCTTGAAATCTCATATAAGCTCAAGCAACTTCATTTTACTCACTTCCATGGCTATAGCCATACACATTATGAGTAACATCTCGAACTCCTCTGCAATCTTTGTGACCATTCTGTGAAACTCCTCCATGTTGAAAGCACGCTACTGTTTATGATTTGATATGAACAAATCACTGCCTTATACTTCTGAGCATTCAACACCATATTGCAAAAGATTTTTTATTTTTTATTTAGAAAAAATGAAATAATGCTATCCAATTTATAGAAGATTATACAAACAAAGCAAAACACTTTTCAACAGAAAAAAGACATTGTTATTGCTGATTCTTCTGTGTAAGCAATGCTTATTGTATTTTCTGATGATGCCTCATGCTGTCCCTTTATTTTGGCTGACATAATCTTTGCTCTATGAAGATTTAAATTACATGATTTTTGAAAGAGGCGTCATTTTTCCTGAAATTAGTCATTGTCTTAAACTCTTTAAAGAAGATAAAGAGGTACTGTCCCTCTCTTTTCCTTATACAGATCATAGAGAAAGAACAATTTATGTTCATTCTCAACCAATAGTGTTTTCATACTGCTTTGGGTGCTCATAAGTTTTTATTTCCTTTGTTTGACATATACTATACTCTGAATGATTTGCTTACCATCAAATTGCTCTCTCATTTACTATTACTTGAGAAAATATAAATATGAATATACACTTGTATCCTTTGATGATGCTTTTATGAAAGTACGTGAATGTACTTAGCTGTTATATGAAGCTATCTTTTGAATTTCTGCAAAACTCAATGTTGATATGATATTTATATTGCTGATACCACTATATGAGCTGAGCTCCACCCTTGTGGGAGCCTCATTTAACCCCACTCATATTGAAATTTGATGAATTCAACAACATTACTTTTCCTGTTTCTGCACATGAAACAGACAAGTTAACAAAAAGATGGATCAATGTTTCTTTCCTGGTGCTCCACTTTTCTTTTTAACTGGTGAATGATTGATAAAAGTTCATTCCATTTCTGTTGGTAATGTAGGGATAAGATGAAATGTGATTCCTCATTGCTCTAACATCACCCCTCACAATTTTGCAGGTAAACTTTGGAGTTGGAGTTGAAATTGATGTTGGAGCTGAAAAAGATCAACACAACTACGACAATGATTCGTCATTCCAGGCAATGACGAATCACCTTCTCACCTTATTGTTACATTACTTCCAGTTGTGTAATGCATGTTTTCTTTCATTCAACATTTGATTAAGAATCAAAACAGGCTACTCCCACGACTTGTGTGGGATTGCAAATCATTTTTCAATAAATCAATGTTCAAAAATATGTAATGAGTTATGTTTTCCTTGAACCCATCATTTACATAATCTGAAATACATTGCAACTACTTAAAACACGTATTATGTGATCAATAAGAGATTTATTTCTGCTGTTAAATCTGCAATACCTTATACAAAACAATTGCTTCAGTTGAATGGTTCAGTCTGAATATTGTTTTCTTTAATGGAATTTTTTTATTTTCTACTTTGTTGAACAGTTCAATCAATTTAGTTTAAACTGTTGAATGATTTTACAAATCATTTGTAAACAAACCTTCATTCTAAGAACAAAAATTTCATTTGATGACTTGTAATAAATTTTTTTGTACCCTTGCAAATAATTGCTTTTATGATTACTAATTTTAAGCAAGACGCTAAAAATTGGTAACAATTACTCCACTATTATAAAGTATTAAATACTTTATAATTCGCCATTAATTAATATTTTAATATTTCACTTAAAGTGACTTCATAATATAAAGTCATAATAATAATTATTTAATTATTATTAAATGCTCCCTTATTCACCGTTTGCTCATCAAACTATCAAACCGGGTCAAAATTGAGATGACCAACTGAACTAGGTGCCCTGCCAGAAATAGTAACCCCTGTCTGCCTGACTTACTATAAAGAGTAAGTGTCTGAATATCACTTTGTAAGTCTCTGCAAAGGCCCAAACTTGAATCAAATGATGGGTGATGTCTCGAAACTCTAGATAACTGCCAAGGACAACCCTCTAATCAAAACTGTCAGCCTACGAGGGTCAAATTGATAGGCTCGCTCCTCAACAAACAATGTCAACTAAAACAGGGACATTACGCACTAATATATGAATTGTAATGCCAAATACAATAAGGCTCACTACCTAGAAAGATAAAGAAAGGCTCACTATCGGCAGCTCACTGCCAAAGGACTCACTGCCCAAAGAAAAAATAATAGAATAAGGGGTGTCTCACTACTAATTTGAACTACTAACAATGCATCTCTCATATGCCAAAGATATAGTTCCACTGAAGCACAAACAACTCATCAATCAAATTAAAATGTAGACACCTTCTATTCACTGCATTAGGAAGTCATAGGTATTAAGGCTTGGAATCAGATCACTACACTTTATCACTTTCACATATTTCACATCACACACTCTACTCTTAATCCACACGACAATTCACCTTGCATTTATACCCTTTGCAACCTAAAAAAATCTCAATTAGGTTAGCCTTACAGAAATGTATACACCTCAATCATGCAACACTAAATAGGTCGACACCAAACAATTACACAATATAAATAAGTGAATCCAAACCATGCCACTACTTAATTGGGACCCAAATCTACACCAACACGCTTCTCAACACTTCCTCAAACAACAATTATCCTCCACAATTAGCAATAGCATGCTAGGTCAACCAAACCTGCACTAACACTAACAAGCGACTCCAAACACACCTCTCAAGGTCCAAAAACATCTCGCGGATCACACAAAAACACTCCACAATATCCATACATCTTAGACTATTCCAACACCATCAAAATATTCTGCACAACTACTGCAACCACTTGAAACTTGAGAACACATTTTGTTCAACTAGATACATTGGCACAGACATCCAACACACCAAATAACTTTGTGGAACAAGTCGACACCTAAAAATTCAAGGGAAGGTAGATAAAAATATCATAAGAACATTCCCAAATCTGCAACACCTGAACCTTCACTACGGAGAAATATGGAGCAATCTCATTTCTCCTAGACACCCTATTTTACCAAACAAACATATTGTCAAACACATCTTCTACTGCATTACGATCTAGAACCTAAAACTCTGGATATAACACCTATAAACACCTTTGATCACACATCCAAACCACATGAGCATATCTTCAATCTTGAAGAAATGTGAAGCAAAACACTAAACACCACTTTGTCAATATTGAACTCTCTTTTATTCAAATTTTCTCAAAAGCACTTGGAAACCAAGTGAACTAGCTTCATCAGCAATATTACTAACAAATCTATAACACATCTACATTATATGCAACATACAACACTTTCCAACCAAAACAATCTCCCCAAACACAAGTCAGACCAAAAACCTTTGCAACTATCAATGACAACACTAGCATGTGTTAACCATTCCAGACACATTATTAATACCAATAGTATTCCAACACTCTCTTTATACAAGTGGTTGACATCAATGACAACACCCAAGCAATTCAAGCTTCAAACATCTCCAAACTTCCAACAATCTCCCCCTTTGTCATTGATGGCAACACCTACTTTGTAAAAAATCATCAACAACAAAAGCAACCAACATCAATACTGCAATAAGCAGTACTCCCCCTAACTGGGACAACTCTCTACTCTTCACAAAATTCTTCTCCTACAAAATTAGTGACACTTTCTTGAGATCACTCTCCTCCTTTGCTCCTCATAAAATACTTTTCCATACTTGCTCTCCCCTAACGGTCTTCAGACCATATTCACTTCTACAACTCTCTCCATGTTTTTCATATTCTCTTATGGTTTTCTTATTTTTAATCACTTTAATTCTCTCCCCATTTGACATCAATGGAAAATGGCCATAGACACATTCAACTATCTTTCTTGTATTCTTTTTCTCCCTCCTTTGACAATATTCAAAGGGAAACACCTGCATACACCAACAATCAATTGCACTCACTCTTCTGCACTTTTCTACACTATCTAGCAACCATTACTACCTACTCCCCCTAAGAGGTATCCTTCAACATTAGTCCAGGACCAATAATTTATTTTGAAATGCTTTCCCAGAAAGATGCACACACTTATGCATCTTAGTTGAAAGGAGGGGCAATAAACCCTAACTTCTCTCAGAGATACTCAAAAGTATCTTTTGGAAGAGCCTTTGTGAAAATATTAGCAATATGATCCTCAGTAGGCACATACTCCAAATTTACCTCATTTTGTATAAATTTCTCTCTCAAGAAGTGATACCGGATTGAGATATGCTTTTTTCTTGAATGCATTACCAGATTCTTTGAAATATTGATTGCACTTGTATTGTCACACATGATAGAAATAGGTTCATCATATGAAACCTTGATATCCTTCAATTTTTGCTTCATCCACAACACCTGTACACAACATGATGCCGCTGTAATATATTTTTCTTTTGCAAAAAATAATGACACTAAATCCTATTTCTTACTTAGCCATGAAACCAACCTGCTTCCAAGAAAGAAACCACCACCACTTGTACTTTTCCTATCATCTACACATCCATCCCAATCTGCATATGTATATGCTCTCAAAGATAATTCAGTATCCTTAGGATACCACAAACCATAATCTAGAGTGCCCTTCAAATATCTAAATATCCTCTTCACTGTTGCAACATGAGATTCTCTGGGATCTTCTTGAAATCTAGCCACAAGACAGACTGAATGCATGATATCTGATCTAGTAGTAGTAAGGTATAATAGTCCACCAATCATTGATCTATACTTGCTCTAATCTATCTTATGAGATTCATCATTCTTTCTCAACTTACAACCAATAACAATAGGAGTACATACCAGTTTAGAGTCATCCATTCCAAACTTCTTCAACAATTCCTTAGCGTACTTAGATTGTGATATGAATATACATTTCTTTGATTGATTGATCTACAAACCAAGGAAGAAATTCATCTCTCCACACATTGAAATTTCAAATTATTTCTACATTTCCTCTACAAAATTTTTGTTCATACCTTCATTTCTTCCAAAGATTATATCATCAACATATACTAGTACAATTAAGATTTGTTCATATTCAACTTTGAAGTAAATATTGCTATCTACAATACCTTTTTTGAATCCTTGTTTTAGCAAGTACGTATCTAACCTTGCATACCAAGCTTTGGGAGCTTGCTTCAGTCCATATAATGCTTTCTTCAATCTATAGACCATATTTACATCTTCTAACAACTAAAAACCTTCTGGTTGTTCAATGTATACCTCTTCTTCCAATTCACCATTCAAGAATGCAGACTTCACATCCATATAATATAATTTGAAATCTTTATGTGCTGCAAAAGCTAAAAACATCCTAATAGCTTCCATTCTTGCAACCAGATCAAAAGATTCCTCAAAATCTATACCTTCAATCTATGAGTAACCCTTACACACAAGTCTAGCCTTGTTCCTAACAACTTTTGCATCTTCATCAGCTTGTTCCAAAATACCCACTTAGTACCAATCACATTGTTGATTGTTGGTCTTGGGACCAATTCCCAAGTCATATTCTTCTCTATTTGTTCTAGCTCTTTCTTCATCACTATGATCCAATTCTCATCTTTGCATACCTCAGCCACTATTTTTGGTTCCACCTCAAAAAGAACAAAAAATTACTTGTTCTTATTTCATAACACCTTTTCTCCTTGTTAGCACACCTTTTATCTTATCTCCAATGATATGATCTTCTGAATAATTCTTCTACACATACATAGGAGTCTTAAGCTTATTTTCCATAGCTTGTTCCTCTTCAACTGTCAACTCTTTTCCTTTATCTTTAGCCTTTTCTTCTTCACTGCAAGGGGATTCATCAAATTCATATCCTTCTATCAGTATAGAACTTTGATGTGGTTCTTCATCCACTTTGACACTTGCACTCTCAACAATATTCTTCAATCTTTTATTGTATCACTAGTAAGCCTTGCTTATGGAGTATCTAAGGAAGATTCCTTCATCAGATCTTGTATCAAAATTTCCTAAGTTTTCTTCATCTCTTCTGATATAGCATTTTCTTCCAAAAACTCTAAAATATTTCATAGCAAGAGGTTTACCATACCATAACTCATAGGGAGTCTTTGAACTATTCACTCTTTCTTGACCTTTGCTAAGAATGTAGATTGTAGTATGAATTGCTTCTCTCCAATAGACATCTAGAAGATCAACTTCCTTCATCATCTTCCTAGTTGCTTCCTAAACAGTTATGTTTTTCCTTTCCACAACTCCATTCTGTTGAGGAGTTCTAGGGACTAATAAATGCCTTCTTATTCCATGATCTTCACAAAAACCATTAAACTCATTTTAAGTAAACTCACCACCTCTATTAGATCTCAAATATTTGATTTTTAGATTCATTTCATTCTTAACCATAGCCTTCAATGCTTTAAACTTGTTTAGAGCTTTTGACTTTTCTTTGAGAAATGTAACCCAAGCCATTCTAGAACAACAACAATTAATAACATGAAATACCTATCACCAAATGAGCCTCTAATTCTGGTAGTTCCACATAGATCCGTATGCACTAACTCCAAGGGACTTGTGGTAGAATATTCCTTTGTCTTGAATATTTTCTTTGTTTTCTTTGCAACTTGATATTATTTGTAGAATGCATTGATATGCTTTGTAATCTTTGGAAAATCTCTCATAGCATCAATAGAACTTATCCTTACTAGGCTATCAAAATTAATGTGACCCATTCTTCCATGTCATAGCCAATTTTCATTAGTTTGAGACATAAAGCACTTTGCACCACTACCTTTGAGTTGATAGAAATTACCTCTTGTCCTTGTTCCAACATCAACTAGAATACCAAAGTTTCCTTTTTCTGATTTCATAGCCACCATTTTGAAATACAAGATTATATCCTTTGCTACACATTTTTCCTGCACTTACAAGATTATGTCAGAGACCCTTGACATAAAGAACATCATCTATATTATTCTTTCCATCAAAAATAATTGAACCTTTTCCATAGATCTTAGCAGATGTATCATCACCAAACTTAACAAGACCATCATCATACTTTTCAAGCTTAACAAACTTACTCTTATCACATATCATATGATTTGAGCATCAACTATCAATGATCTAATAATTCTTCTTCTCTCTAGCATGAAAAGCAATCAACGTTGTTCATTTAATGTTATGACCTATTTTTGAAGCACTTTCCTTCACACATCTTTCAAGATTTGTAGAATTATCTACAACATTTAAAGTCATGAACAAGAATTCATCACTTCCTTCATCTGAATAATCTGATTCCTTGTCATCAATTACACCATTTTCCTTTTCAATGTAATAACTATTCTTGATAAATTTACCCTTATGATATTTTTTTGTCATTAGTAACTTTGATTGGACATTTAGGTGCATAATGACCTATCTTTCCACAATTGAAGCATTTGAAAGGTAGCTTACCTCTTGTAGAGAAGGGGGATTCATTGCTCATGAGTCTCTTGATTAGAAAGAGAGTCCCAGGGAACAAACTGCCCTAAAATACCTCAAACTACCTCAGTGAGACTTCCAAAATCAAAATGAATAGGTCACAAAGGTTTTTTGGACATATAAGCAAGTTTTCAGCAAAGGAAAAAAGCATGACATACAGATGGTAGCACGACATGTTGGAATCCTAAAGATACGCTGGTGTCTCGTACATACAAAAAATTAAGAATTTCACAAAGAATAGCTATAGTGACTACTAACGATTTGATTACTAAGAACTTCTAGAATTCTAGAAAAAAAAAGAATGTAACATAACTAAAGTAAAGTAAATCAAATGAGATGTAAATGAAAAAACTAAAGAGGAGAAAGAAAGTGCTCACAACAACCCATGCAATGAAGCCTCCAACAAATGAATGTCTTTGATACCTGCACACATAAGACCGAGGGAAATTGTTGGGGCTATTTAGGGGCTTGCCACAATCAAACCCCCGTTTTGGTGTTCCCACCTCCACGGATAGCTAGATAGATAGATACTAAAATAGATAAATAGATGAGATATACAATGCATAGTCAAGGGATGTGATAAATCCCAAGATTCTTAAAGACACAAGATAAACAAGATAGATATCACCTCCTAGGCTTGAGGAATCCAAAGAGAGAGAGAGCTATGAGAGCCAAGAGTGAAAAAAATTAGAGAGTGTTGTAGCAAACAAGAGAGAAAGAGAAAAAGACAAGAGAATGTCCTAGAGAGAGACCAAGAAGCTAGAGAGCCTAAAATGAAGTGAAAGAATCCATTTGAAAGAGAGAAGAGGAGGGAAAAGATCATTGATGGCATTAACAACTTCAACTCTGAGCATGTAGGCAATAATATCTTCATCTTCAGATATCCTTAGGGATTCAAATTTTTCTTTGTAGTTTTGCATCTTTGCTTGTTTGACCTTGTCATATCCTTCATATATACCTTCCAACTTTGTCCAAATATCTTTAGCAAACTTCAAACTCATCACCTTTCCAAGTTCATAATCAGAAAGACCACTCAAGATTGTATTCCTTGATTTCTCATTGTTTTCATAATCCTTGATCTCATCATCACTTGTTGAACCATTTTCAAGCATATTATAACCTTTTTCAATAGACTTCCAAAATTTTTTTTTGAGAGAAACCAAAAAGTATTTCATCCTAGCTTTCCAGTAGGTAAATTTGTTCCATCGAACAAAGGAGCTTTAACACCTTTCCTGTGTGACATCTGGATCTACCTCAAGGGGTTAAGATTCTTCCTAGGAACCATAATTTGATACCATTTGTTAGATTCATAGGACAACTAAGAGGGGGTGAATCAGTTGTATACTTTAAAACATCAAAAACCCTCATTAACATTCAAATCTGCATTAGCCCTTAAACCCTTATCCACCATTAAACCCTTAACATGCGCTAATAAAATGTAAACATGTAAAGCAGTAATGCAAACACATTAAACACATAAGAACACCATATTTACATGGAAAAACTAAGAAGGGAAAAACCGCGATGAGGATTAGCTCACTAATATATGAATTGCAACATCAAATACAATAAGGCTCACTACCGGTGGCTCACTACCAAAGGAATCCTGTCCAAAAGAAAGAGCAATAAAAGAAGTGGTGGATCACTACCAATTTGAATTGCTAACAATGTATCTCTCATATTCCAAAGGTACAGTTCCACTGAAGCACAAAAAACTCATCAAATAAGCTAAAATGTAGACACCTTCTGCTCACTGTATTAGAAAGTCATAGGTATTAAGGAACGCACTCATATCACTACATTTGATCACTTTTGCATATTTCACATCACACACTCTTCTCTTAATCCACACAACAATTCACCTTGCATTTATACCCTCCGCAACCTAAAAAAATCTCAAATAGGTCGGCCTTAAGGAAACATATACACCTCAATCATGCAACACTAAATAGGTCAACACCAAACACTTATGCAATATAAATAAGTGAAGCCAAACCACACCACTACTTGATTGGGACCCAAATCTACACCAACACACTTCTCAACACTTCCTCAAACAACAATTATCCTCTCCAATTAGCACTAGCACACCAGGTCGACCAAACCTACACTAACACTAACAAGCGACTCCAAACACACCTCTCAAGGTCTAAAAACATCTCATGGACCACACAACAACACTCCAAAATATCCATACAACATATCAAACTATTTCAGCATCATCAAAATATTTTGTACAACTATTGTAACCACCTGAAACTCAAGAACACCTTCATTCTGTGAAACCAAATACACTGGCACAAACATCCAACACACCAAACAACTTTGTGAAACAACTCAACACCTAAAACTTCAAGGGAAGGTAGATACAAACATCATAAGCACGCTTCCATATCTACAACACTAGAACCTTCACTGTGGAGAAATGTGGAGCAATATTATTTCTCCTAGACACCCAGTTTTACTAGAAAAACATGCTATTAAACACATCTTCCACTGTAGTACGATCTAGAACCTAAAACTATGGATATAACACCTTTGAACACCTTTGATCATCACTTCCAAACACTGAACACCACTCTGCCATATTGAACTCTCTTTTATTCAAATTTTCTCAAAATCACTTGGAAACCAAGTGAACTAACTTCATTAGCAACATTAATAAAATCTTTGCAACACATCTAAAACCTCTACAACATACAACACTTTCCAACCACAACAATCTCCCCAAACACAAGTTAGGCCAACAACCTCTGCAACTATCAATGACAATACCAACATGTGTTGAAAACCATTCCAAGCACATTATTAATATCAATAGTATTCCAACACTCTCTTTATACAAAGGGTTGACATCAATGACAACACCTAAGAAAATCACAAACAACTCAAGCTTCCAACATCTCCAAACTTCCAACACATATGATGCCTTACTTATAAAGGCAAGTTGTGAGATAGGATTAGACAAGATCTTGACATGTGTCGTAATCCTATACAATGAGACAACTAACTCAACAAATATTAAATGACTTAGGACACAACCATTAAATGCTAAAATATGTGACAACTAATGCTTAACTAGAAATATTCCCTCATAATTAATGCTAACTAGAAAGATTCCCTCCTAGGACCTAAGTGGGCTTAACATGTAAATAGGACGTAGATAGGTAAAACACCTATTTACACCAACACCCCCTTAAGTACAACTTAGGGAGTACAATTATTATGCAAAGATGAAAGGATGGGTCTCATCGATAAGGCCATGTTAGGTACCCATGTACATATGCAATTCAATCTCTCACAAATGAAGAAAAGGAGAAAATCCAATAGGACAAAAATCCTCCCCAAAAGAGAGAAAAGATACAATAATGATGTCCATGAAAAAATTTGAGGAAAAAACCCAATTCGAGGAAAAACACCCACCCATAAGAGAGATGAAGAAGAGACCATTCAACCCCCATCAATGAGATAACCTACTATAAAGAAACACTAGAAACAAATTGGTGGAGTTGCACTGGGATCCTTAATTAGACAATCAAAGGAAAGATCATTCTGATGCTAGAAACTATATGAGAATCACTCAAGGAATCACACTTGGAATCATGATAAAGCAACAACAGACCTGATGCCAAGGAACACTAAAACACTCTCAATATGGAGCAACTTTGGAATCTAAATGAAGTAACATGATATAGAACAATGTTTTAGAACCAAAATGAAGTGCATAGATCAAAATTGCACCCTCCCAACTGTCAAAATATCCAAGTAATCTCTAAGACACCCATTAGGTAAAAATGGAAATAACAATATATCTTTGACATAAATAGGAAAAAGTGCATGGATGGCATGATAGAGATCCTCAATACCTTTCCAACATTGCAAGAATCATGAAAAAATCAAAGATTATGGAAAAAAATTATGAGCTTGGGATTGAAAAATGAAGATATTACTTCAAACAACAATAAATGCCTCAAAATAGTAAACTTTTGAAAAATAACCTGCACCACTACAAAATTGGTGAAGCCAACTTTCCGGTGACATCTCGTTCGCAAAAAATATCCTCCTGGATTGCAAGTTATGAAAGTTTGAGAAAAACAACCTATTTAGGTATACAAGGGAAAAAATTTGGCACATGTGGGCTTAAGCACAGTCTCCCCATATGACTGATGGTGCAATTTAAGGTTTTTTTCCAAACTTTATACCAGCACTCCCAGTGATGGCGGCACCGTTCGAGGTGAGTGGAGCAAAGGGTTTAAGCTATCTCAACTACCAATAGTTTGCAACCTTGAAAACCATTTCTTAATTTAAATAACAACCAAAACCAAATAAAAACACCATTGATGTTCAATTCAAAATTTAATTGATTAATTTATTAATAAAAGTAACAATTCGTACCAATAGAGATATGACAAGAGCGATGTGACGTAGATCCGACACTAGGTACAATTGACTGCTAGAGTACTCAATGATTTGACCTACATAGAGAATATGCTTTGTATGTCAAATATTCCACTTGATTATGAATGAATTGACTGTGTAGAGTATGATATGTACAATACTTCCAAGTACACATTTGTACAACTGCATGATTGACAATTTTTTTCCCGATGCCTCGGTCAAAGGTGTCAAAATTAGACAAATTGATAGTTGTTCCTTAGGTTATTGATCCTTCCAGACATAATGTCAGGGTCTTTTTTGACCCAAACTACTCTAAAAAATTACACCCCCTCGGATTTGGCAATTGAAACCCTCCTTCAAACCCTTGTAGATCAATCAAAACATGATGGAATTTGAGGAAACAAAAGGAAATTTTGACTTTCTCTAATGACCTAGATTCAACTGTAAGGTCCAAAAAACCCCCAACTCACACCCAAAAAAAATTTCACACCAAGATAGGTCCCTCAAATTTGGGAAGAAGTCTACAACACTGAAGATATGATATCATGCAGGAGTTTATGGTGAACTCCTCTACACCCTAGGATCACCTGCAAGACAATATTAACTTCCATAAGAGAGAAATGATGGAAATATCATGCTATGATTATGGATACAATATTTCCAAATTGAATATTACTATGCACATATGATGTGTTTCTTATAAATGCAAGTTGTAAGATAAGATTAGACAAGATCTTGACATGTGTCTTAGTCTTGTACAATAAGACAACTACCTCAACAAATATTAAATGACTTAGGAAACAAGCATTAAATTCCAAAAGATAAGCGACATCTAATGCTTAACTCGAAAGAGTCCCACCTAGGACCTAAGTGGACTTAACATGTAAATAGGACTTAGATAGGTAAAACACCTATTTACACCAACAACTAGTAGGTCATGCCTTACTCTCTTTCATAGATGGATTATTGAGCTATAATAAGATCTTTATAAATCTTAATGATTAATTAAAATTTATCTCACTATCCCTTGAGGTACATTTTGTCATGTGGTCATGTTCAATTTAAAGTTCATGTTAGTACAACTTAACAATGTGTTATGACCCTTATCTTTCATGACTTCATCCATAATATTCTAGAAGACTGTCAATGATATCTTGGCCAAATCTATTTTGCACCAAGATCACATTCATAATCTCAATCATATCTTTGAATGAATTTGACTATACATGTGACTAATCCTCTTAAGTGCATATTTGGTGTAGATAGTGGCAAATTGTTAGGATTTATTGTATCTCATCATGGTACCAAGGCACACAAAAATAAGATAGAAATTATCGTTAATATGCCACCTCCTTAAAATATATTTGAACTTTATAATATCCATGAAAGATTCAAGATATCCGTTGATTCATTTCACAATTGGAAGATTAGACCCTTTCCTTTATACACCTTTTCAAAAAGGATATGTGTTTTAATTGGAATGATTATTGTCATAAGGCTTTTGATAATATTAAGAGTTATTTGGCTAATCTTCATATCCCGATGCTTGTTGTGTAGGGTCATCCTTTTCTACTTTATACATCTATGTCATCTCATGCTTTAGCTATCATCTTGGATCACCATGATGATGAGGGTAGAGAATATGGTGTATACTACATCTTTTTTACTCTACTTGATTACAAAACTTGATATTATTTGATAGAAAAGTAATGTATTTCTCTCATATTTGCAATGCATAAGATAAGGTATTATCTTATCCATGTTATATGATTAAATTTTAATTATTATTATTTTTCTCTAAAACTAACTTATCTAGCCTTTTATTTAAATGGGTCATGTTGTTGACTAGATTTGTCCTTAAGTTTGTCTCTCAAAGAGCAACAAAGGGTCAAGTTGTAATCTATCATTTAGATAGTGCTCCTTTTTTCTCCTTTTCTAATCCTGATTATTTTCTGATGATCATATCCTATCTTTGGATAATGATCATACATGGGAGTTATTCTTTGATGGATCAAGGTGTACAATTGGTTCCAAGGTTGGTGTGATATTGATTCCACCCTCTGTAAACCAATATTTCTTTCCTTTTGTCTCAACTTCCCATGTACAAACATCATAGAGTACAAATCCCTTATTGTTGCCTTGCATGTCATGATTTCCATTTATGCCAAAACTAGGTATATTTTTAGTGATGAATCGTCGCTAATTAACAAATAGTTCATTTCTACCAATTCACTTTTGGTGAATATATTACAACCAACAAAGCCCAAATTGCCAAGATTGTATGAATTTTTGCTTAAATACATGTTAGTTCACCACCAATTTATTTATAAGGCATTTATAATTAATATATTATTTCCATGGTAACCTACTTGCTTGTAACGAAGAATTTCTTAGAATTTTAGAGACATGTTTTAATTTATTAATATATTTGATAATAGTATTAAAATTTCATTATGCATGAGGAACAATTTTTCTAATACCAATACAAAACCATGCTAATCATAGAGCCTATAAACTATTATAATTGGATATCAAATATAGTCCTTGTGCTAAAAATAATGGAAAGTTATAGATATCCATTAAATTTAGAGATATTAAAAAAGACATGTCCTAAATATGATTTTCTTTTCCTTCCATTGATCAAAAAATTGATTATAATATTAGTTATGAGTTGTTATCTATCATCGATGGTTTATTAGGGTATAATCAAATTTGCATCATAGAAACATATCAGAATGAAAGTATATTCACCATCTTGGAGAATTTTTATTGCATGGAAATTCATTTTGGGTTAAAACTGGAAGGTCCACTTACCAAAGAGTTGTAATCCACATATTCCATTGTCTAATTCATCATATGGTTGAGTCTTACGTCTATGAATTATTGGCTAAATCTAAAAGGAGAGCTAGCCACACTCAAGATTTGCACATTTTATTTACTAGATTATGAGAATATAAGTTCCATTTAAATCCAAAGAAATGTGTATTTAAGGTTATAGATATTGGGTTCATTTTTTCTTGTCGGGGAATAGATGTTGAACCTACCGAGGTGAAAGTGGTCCTAGATGTAATATCTACAACCATTGAATTAGCAATGAGGACCTTTCGGAATCATTTAGGATTCATATGATGCTTCATTTTAGACCTTACTTTCAAGATACACCCAATTAATAACCCATTGAAGAAGGATACTAGTATGCCTTGGACTATTGATTGCCAAAACACTTTTGACCAAACAAATAATTTTCTTTTAGCTATTTTAATGCTCATTCCACCCAAAAAATATCACCCTTTTATCCTATATTTAAGGCTGGCCAAATTTTCTATCACATGTATGCTAGCACAAGAAGACATTGATGGGAAAGAAAGAGCTATATACTTCATTAATCACACCTTGATTGACTACAAGAAAAAGTATACCCAAGCAGAGAAAGGAAGTATGGCCATAGTTTTCACAACACATCTCCACCACTATGAGATAAATTAAGAGACACGGTTATCATCAAATCTTAACCTTTAAGCATGCTTCTTATGTAGCCAATCATGTCAAGAAGATCTAAACATTTCTTAACCTTATTAAATGAATTTTAGTTCATGTATGTCAACCAAAATTCTATTAAAGGATAGGTAATAATTGATTAGTTAGCCACCAATATTACTCCTTGGGAAGAACCAATAGATGAATATTTCCCCAATGAAAGGGTGTGCACAATGATTCCTAAGAAATATGCTTCTTATTGGTACAAGAACATTGTGAGATTTTTAACAAACACTTCTTACCCTAAGGACATCACTCCCCTTTGTAAAAGGTGCTAGTGAATCTTAGCTTCAAATTATATAATGATTGATGATACCTTGTACCAAAGAAGTCTTGATGGGATTTTATTTTGATGTATGGACAAGGAGGAACCATTCCAAATTTTAGATGAGTGTAATAGTGGCATCTACAAGGGACATTTTGGTGGGCATGTCACCATAAGAAAAATCCACCACTTAGGCTATGGTTGGCCTAACCTTGAGGGAGATGCAATTAAGTTTGTGAAAAATCATTTTAAATTTTAAATGTATAGGGATGCTAGTCATACCCTTGCTTGGGACCTCCAAACAATTATTGTTCCATTGTCATTCTCCACATGGTGATTAGATTTAGTCAGGAAGATCTACCTACCATCAACAAATGATCACACATTTATCATAATAGAAGCAAAATATTTCACAATTTAATGGGTGGAGGCCACACATTTAAGCATGGTTGCAAGAATGATGATTACTAAGTCCATCTTAAAAAAAAATATAGGTTTAAGATTCATAAATCATGCTCACAAATAACGCTTCATCATTTAAGAATCCCCAAATGTGAGAATTATGTGAGAGATTCTATATCAACCATAAATTTTCTCCATTTTATTCCTAGGTAACTATACAAGAAAAATCCATGAACAAAACATTAGTCCATCCTAGTTAAAATTGTTAAAGTCTCAAAATAGAGTGACATTTATAGATACACCCTACTCTCTTGGATAACAAGGCTAATGTTTGAATTCCTATAGGAATGATCCCATATGAACTCACATTTGTGTAAGATATAGTGTTTCCATTAGAGACTAAAATAGCTAGTCTTTGGGTGTCCTCGCAAGCACTTCTAAATCATCAAGATTATCAAGTTGTTAGACTAGTGGAGTTAGAAATGCTAGATAAGAAAATACTGAGTGGTAGAAAGGCTTGAGTGATACTTAGCTCACATCAGTAAGTTTAATAACAAAAAGGTTGTCCCTAGACCATTCAAGGCTAAAGACCTTGAACTTAGAATTGACAATCTTATCAACAAAAGACATAATGAACACCAAAATTTTAGACCAAATTGGTTTAGTTCCTATTTAGTTAATGAAGATGTTGGAAATGGTTCTTGCCTCTTATGCACAATGGAAAGTGAAGAATTTGGAAAAACCATCAATTCCTTCCATCTTAAAAATTTCACATCTAAAAAATAAAAACATAAAAAAAAGTAAAAAATATGCATTGCATTATGTTCACTCCATCCTTTCATTTGTTGGTAGTTTTCTGTTTTACAATTTTGGTCTTAGTAGGAGTCTTAAGTTTCTTGTATATGTTGTCTTTAGTAAACCACAAATTCCATGAATCATCTATGTCATTTCTACCTCGCATTCCTAAAATTTCAATGAATCCACTTTACATTTTAATTGATCGTAGTATTATTTTTCATTAAGTTTAGTTCAACACAAAGCAAGTTTTTAGGCCTACAATACCTTATAGAAACTAATAGGAAAGTCTCCCTAATTCTCCTCCATAAGGGGTTAATCCTAGAAGCTAGTTTATATCCATTTGGTTGTATATGTCACCATGCTTACCTTACCTAATATCTAGGTCAAGGGGAGTAAAAAATCTAAAGCAATTGAAAGAAAAAAGAAAAAGAAAAAATAGAAAAAAATTCATAATCTTCATACTCTCAAGTGGAGATCCAAATCAAAACTACAAGGGTGATATTAGAAAAAAATGAGAAAAATAAGCTTAATGTGCACACACTAGGTGAAACAACAAATTCTAGCTCACCTTCAAAGGTTGTCCTTTCTAATGATGTTTCCTTTACCCTAGCCTTGACTTATTGACCATCTTTTAGTCTAAATTCTAGAAGGTGCTAATAAAATATGTTTCTTGTCAATGTCTAATACTAATTTAAGTAGTTATTGTAGTTAGGATCAATATTTATCCTTAAAAAAAAAATTATATTAAATTTATTTCCACCACCTCCTCATTCTCACTTGATTCTCTAAAATCTCTATCTTGAAAGCTTAGTGAGTCATCATTTGCTAAGTCAACTTGTGATCCCTAAGTTAAAATTCTTATAGAATAATTATAATATTAGTATCAAATGTATATCATGAAAAAAAAATGTTATTACAAAATGACATCTTAAATTATGTGAATCTATCATATTACATTCATAAAATATCATATACATCCATACATACTTATCATACATTGTGCATTGCATATATATCATATAATAGAAAAGCACAAAAGCATGAGCATAAAATAGCATGGATATAAACATATATCCATGAATAAAACCATCCATCAACAAAAGGAAAAGAAAGATAAAAAAATGTAAACCATAAGCTATATACATATCAATGCCGACCTTGAAAAGCAAGTTGTAATAGATGGATAAATGTCAATGTTGAAGTACATAAGGTTCCATCATGGGAACATAACACAAAGTGTCTACAAAAGTGTGCAAGTATCCCCATGCAAGTGACAAAGTAAGTCTTTGTTAAGCATTAAAAGGTTAGTTCTCTCAAAGGACTTCAAAGTTAACTTTGAGCTAAAAATTCTCCAAGTCTCCTACTCCACTATCTCTTCTTGATATTTGTTCTATCCATTCATGGAGGAGTCTTCCACACCAAACCTTCGATATAATTTGCAATCTTCCTACAGAGTTTAATTTCTCTTATTTCCCTACTTCCATCGAGAGGATTATCTTGGGGCCGAGGAGGAGAAGACATAGAAGAAGTTGGACCCTTTTAGGATATAAGCTCTTCATAATTTACAAGTTTGTGTGATTTAATTATAGTTGTTAGAAGTTATTTTAAAAAAGGGTAACTTAGAAGTAATAATTAAATCACACTTTTCCCTTATAACACTCTATTATTATTTTTTTGATTTAAATTGAGAATTTAAAGTAGATCTAATTGCTTCTTAGATTAGATTAGAGTTAGTTATAATTTATTTATTTCAAAATATTTTTTCAAAGAAAGTCATATGCAAACAAGACTCATATCTTTAACAGGGAAACAAGATCCATCTAATCAGATCAAACAAAAACAAGAGCTAACAAGACTCTTCAATCAAGAAACAAGAAAATTGAGAAAAAATAAATCATAGATCTTGTATTTAGAATATTGAATTAGTTTAGTTGCATATTCATCCAAAAGCATAGAAAAATACAAAAAGAAGTCATTTATTTCTTTAATTAATTGGGTCATTGAAAACATTTATTTTGGAAAAAAGAACAAAAAGAAAGGTAGTTTAATTGTTTATTTTCTTTCATTTAGATACTTTGTGTTAGTTCTACATTCATTCAAAATTGAAAACTAAATTATAAAAAACATAACAATAGGTCCTTACACAAACAGGCTTTAATGCCTCTCAAACATGAAAATAAATAAACAACCATTTTTCTAACAAGCCAGGATAAAAAAAAAAACAAAAAGTAAACAATCAAACAAAACACAACACACAACACACACAAGTCAAACTAAGATCATTGAAGTCACTCTCCCAACCGTTCACTTCTCCATAACTCACTAGGCAAGTTACACCCATGTGTTGAGGATTTTGGGAAGATTAGATAGAGGTCATTCTAGGTGAGATAAGGGTGACTCAACCAAAGCAAAAAGCACCCAACACAAAATAAATTTTGTAGTAAGCAATTATCTTGAAACAAATCCAAGAGGAAAATAATAGATGTTTAAGAGAACTAACCCTCTTGGAAGAACTAATTGAGTTAGAAGAATTTTGTCTCACCTTTCATACATTTACTTAATGGGAGTTGAACTTGATTCAAGTCAATGACATACCTAGGCATAGGAGAATTATTTATAAGTACCTCTCCAAAGGTTCATTAGGAAAAACCCTCACATCAACACCACAACACCACCATCAACATCAATAACAAATTGAGTGAACCCAATGAACAATAAACAAACAAACATTCATCACTAACTCATTTGACTACAAAATATGACAAAAATTTCCAACGAAAGATGTATAATTAGATGTATCGTCGGGTACCTGTGTATTTAATGTGAAATTTTCAAAAAAAAAAAAATTTATGCTCGACGTTTGTCAAAATTGTGACACTCTGTGATTTTCGTCTCTATTTCGACATACACTTAAAGTCAACCATCCCCTTCCATCAATTTGTGGGCACATATGGTTAGCCTCCTTAATTTGTGGGTCGACGGGTATATGGTTAGCATTCATCAGGGTTCCGACGAATGTTTTTTAATAAATAAAAGTGAGTTTGACAATTTATCTATACTTGCGACAGTGTTTTGCTATACTTGTGAATTTTCTATACTTGTGATAGTTTGTGGAGGTTATAGGCCGAATTTTTTTGGTGCAAAATATCAAAATTATTTACAAATTATTGGAGTGTGAGTTTGATATTTTTTTGAAGATCTAAATATTCAAGCTTGGTAAAGAAAAATCATGTCAGATAATATTAGTGCAGAACAAAATGAAGAGACACTTGCTAGATTGAAAAGAAAGGGTGATGGGAAATGTTATTGTCCTTGCAATAATTGCAAGTGCTTAAAGACGAGAAGACTTTTAATCACAACAACTGAGAAACATTGTATGCAACATGGTCACGTTGAAGGGGGGCATGATTATCGTCCATTGGTAAGTTGTTCATTATATGTATTTATATTGATTGAATTTGTAAATGTTTATATCATTTATAAAGGTTTATTTGTGTCGATCATTATTATAAAGGTGGGGCGCCCTAGGGCACATGATATGGATTATTACGGCCCAAAGAATGTGGTTTTTCAAGTGGAGGAACATGGAGCTATGAATATCAAAGATGAAGTTAATGATCCTATGGAAGAAAATGACCGTCCACCAGAAAACACAGTTGAAGATGATGGTACAAATACATTGATCCATGACACATTTAGTGGCGCAGCTGATCATGATGATTGAGATGATTGATGATGTTCATAATTTACCTGTACTTGAGAAGGCATACAAGCCCCTTTATGAAGGCTTCCAAACAACTCTTATCTCTGTTGTATTGTTGTTGGTGAACTTGAAGGTTGGGAATGGTTTATCCAACATAGCAATCTCATGGATGTTAAGGTATGTCATATATGTCATCTTTTTTCATCTATTTTGTTGTTAGTTCATCACTAGTAAATAAAGGATGAAATATGTACCATTAATAGTCTTTATATTAACAATTTTTTGTTGTTGTTGTAGATTGATAGGTGATTTTTTGTTACCACCATCAAATATTTTACCTCACTCATACCGAGATTTATCTGCCATTATGAAATATATTGGAATGGAGTATCAAACAATAGATGCATGTCCCAATGATCATATTATTTATCATAAACAACATGAATTTGTAACAGAATTCCTAGAATGTCATATCAGTAGCTATCAAACAGATCAACTAACAAAAAAGGTGTCTTGCAAGGTTCTTTGTTATATCCCCATTATTCCACGTATGCAACGATTATTTAGGTGTGAAATCTTAGCACAATTTATGGATTACCATGCACGGAATAGAAGTGGAGATGACATTTTTTGAATGCCTGCAAATGGTTCTACATTTAGGGACATAGAGGAAAAATGTTCACACTTTAAAGAAGAACCTTGTAATCTCAGGCTTTCATTGGCAACAAATGGTGTCAATCCATTTGGAGAGCTGAGATTTATTTACTCGGTGTGGCCTGTTTTTGTCATCAACAATAACATTCCTCCATGGATGTCAATAAAGAGGGAGCACATAATGTTTTTTACATCAATTTTGTTTAACGTAGTAGCATCTCATTTGTCTTATTTGTTGCATAATGACTTTTTTTTTTTCATTTAATAGTCATGTACATTAATTTATATATATTGTAGTAAAATGGTTATACTAATTATGTAATGTTTATGTTCATTCAACTAGGTAAGTACCAAGTTAAAGATATGAATGTATATATCGAACCCTTTATTGACAAGCATACTTAAAGTTATGGAATGACGCTTACTATGTATGATGTCTCTAGACCAATAGGACAAAGACAATTTCAATTCTATGCAATGTTTGTATGGACACCATGATGCCCTAAGGCTAATACATTTTTGTGGTATTGCTATAACGTCGACTACACTTTTAATGGATTTTAATTTTATGAAGTAGGTATTATGCATGTTTTATAAATAATCTATTCACATATATAATTATAAAAAATGACATATTTAATCCAATTATATATGATCTTGCAGGTCTTCAAACAAAGGGAAAATTTACATGTCCAGTTTGTGGTCCAAAGATGAAATCTCATCGTTCAACAAGTTTAGGAAAGCAGGTGTTTGATGAGTATAGGCACTTCCTCCACATAAATCATAAGTATTGAACTACTGAAAAACATCTTTTCAATGGAAAAGAAGAGACTACATCAAAACCATGAAGAATGACACCTCGCCTATGGAAGTTGGAATATAATAGAATTAATCATCAAGGTTATAAGACGGACAAATTGTTTATCTATCATATATGATATGTTTGGAATTTATATTTTTATATAGTGTTTTGTTTACTCATGTTGTAATTGACAATGATTGTCGTTGTTAATTTGTTTAACTTATATGCTTCATGAAGATTGTCAAGGCCAACTTCCACAGGGACTGAAAAGTTATCCCAAACAATTTAGTAGGTTGCCCTACTATGAGCATCTACAAATTGTGCATTTGTTACGCTAATGCATACTTTGGGAAAGAACATAACAAAATGTTATGAAAAAAATATTGGATGGAGGGCATGACAAAGAAAAAATTGTCAAACTTGTAGTGACATTCAAGAAGCCAACTGCAAATGAAAAATACACCCAATTAAATAGCCATGGAGACCAAATTAATATAAGTGCCCTTCCTTGGTTGTTAACGAGCAACAAAGCAATGCTATAAAAGAATTCATGAAAAACTTTCAATTTCCTATAGTGGATTTAAGGGCAAACATAAACAATATAATAACAAAGAAAGGTGAATTTGGGTCAAGGATGAAAACTCATGATTGACATACCTTTATTAAGGTAATTATTCTGGTATATTATATACACTTGTATAATGCATGTACTTTTCAGTGTATTGTGTTTACTACTTTTGGAAAAATAATGAAAAGATCATTTTATAATTGTTGCAGTACGTTCTACCTCTATCTCTCCCAGACAACTTTGACAACAATGTCAAACAAGTTATATATGATCTTGGAAATACATGAGGTAAGTAGCGAGATTTGTTCAATCTGTTGTATAGATCTTATATTTTACATATTTGTTTTAGACTTGTTATGTAATATATTATATATTTTTGTTAAATATCATTAATATATTTGCACTTTGAATCACTTGTAGATGGTTGTCATCTAAAGAAATCCATAAAGAAGATATAAATTATTGGAAGAGAAAAATTCCTCGTCTAATGTGTGAAATGAAAAAGTGTCTACCTTCGACATTTTCAATGCACAAGAACACTACTCAGACACTGTTTGAGATTGAATTGTGTGGAACTATACACACAAGGTCAATGTGGATGGTTGAGAGGCACTTGAAATTTTTGAAGGCTTTGGTTAGATAAAGAGCACATCTTGAGGGTTCTATGGTGGAGGGATATATGGTATACTAGACCATGGTGTACATTACTGAATATCTTCCTAAGTTCGCAACAAAGATCCATGTAGATCGCATTTGGGATCCCAACTCCATTAACAAATTCGAAGGGGAGTACCTGATGGGGAAAGGTAGATTGAGGAAAGTGAGGTAATTATAAGATGGTCATGGAGATTAATTAGAATAAATTTTAGATTTCCTTCAATTGCTTGAAAAGAAACAATAGAGAACTAGTCCAAATGAAATAATCTTCCACACACAAATAGAAAAGTATTGGTACTGTATTACTCCAGAAAATAAGTCTTTCACTGCTGGTGCCTTATTTTATCCATTATGTCATTGCAACATCTTACTTTGATTATTCCCTTGTCGGTGTAACTCGAGATATGTTCTCCCAACTAAATGTTATCGATGTAAGATGTGTTGTCGGGCAGTCCATTTTATGTTGTTATGATATAAATGTGTTCCTCTGATGAAATATATCAGTGTACCTCATGCCAAAATCCTGAGTGAGTCTATCTTTTACTTTCTTGAATAACCCATCAGTAGAACAAAAAGAATGTGTCCCCGACACAATCCTTTTA
>VDFB02152359.1:0-12000 GCA_007258455.2 Sequoia sempervirens
AGGATATGTGGTCTTGGGTTGATGAAAAAATACTAAGAAGTTGGATAAGTGGCACAACAGAGCTTTGTCCTTGGCTGGCAGAGTTCAAGTCTGCCAAAAAATTCTTTCTTCCTATAATATCTATTATTCCTCAACTTGGATGTTCAACAATTACCAAATATTGGAAATTCAAAAGGCTGTCAGGAAGTTTCTCTGGTCTGATGGTAAAGGTAATAAAAAAATGCACGCTGTTAAGTAGGACTGGTGCCATGCTAATAAGCTCCTTGGGGGTCTTGGCTTGAAGGATCTTAAACTCCAAGGGATTGCCCTTGCCACCAAGTGGATCTTTCACTCTTTAGATGGTAATGATCCTTGGAAGATCCTTGTTAGGAACAATATAGAAAGGGGATTCCCCAAAAATGCAAAATCTTGGAAGAATCTTCCTTTTTATGATCTTATTATTAGTAACTTTCCTATTGTTGTTCAAGGATCTACTGTCTTTAGATCCATTTGGAAAGCTTGGGATCATGTCAGAAAGTATATTACTAACACGGCCTTCCATGATGATAATCAGCTATATGGTGAAAGGTCCATTTGGTGGAACTTATGCTCATCTGGGAAACCTCTCGCCCTCTCCCAAGGCTGCTCTGCTAGACACTAGTCTAGTAAGGGCATCTCTCAATTGGCTGACCTCTTTGAGCAAGACAGATTAATCAGTTGGGATGATCTTAGAAGCAATTTTGATATCCCCGCCTCCCAGAAGAAAACCTATAATATGATTCTCAAGGCCTCCAAGGACCTTCCTACTACTTGTCATATGGACTCTCATAGATTTATAAGCTATAAATGGCCGAATGGGACCATTTTATCCAAAATCAAAGCTAAAAACATTTACAATGTGATTGGGCATACTGATGCCATCATTGATCATGTCAATTATGTTTGGTATTCCACCCTCGACGTCTGCTCTTGGAAGAAATACTTTGATATATTGTGGAAGGGCCCTACTGAGCCTAAGTTGAAATGCTTCAATTGGCTTCTGATTCTTGATAGGCTCCCTATTAGAAAATATATTTTTGCGGCTGATTACCCGAGACTGGTAGACATATTCTTCTTGACTGCATCTTTGCTAAGGAAATTTGGCATATGTTTGGTATCACTTATCCTATAAATTTTAGCATTCTTGAAATTGTTACTAGGCATATTGATGGGCTTAAGAAAGATACTAATCTGTTTTGGAAAATCCTCTCCTCTAATATTTTATGGTAGATTTGGAAATGTAGAAATGAAGAAAGGTATCAAAACAACCCTAGAGTTCTTATTAAGTCTTTTTGAAAACTCACATACTTTAAAATCTTCTTGCAGGTTTGCACTACCATGATGATCGAAAAAGAAAAGCTCAAAAGGTCCCTGAAGACGGGTTATGCCACTTTCTTCATCTATGAGATGAAGGATGGATATGTTTGGAGGGAGTGCATATGGACAACTTGCAGATGTTTGAGAAGACTTGCAAAATGCTGAACCAAGAGGTTAAGGAAAACAACAACTCCAATACGGACCAAATCCTTATGCTTGCTCAAATCCAGAAGAAGAAATACATTGTCTGGATGGAGGGATCTAAGGGGTGGACTGCAGGTTTGGCACACATGATGATATCACTAGTTTTTGGTCTCTCTCTTATCTTTATAGATCTTCCACGACGTATAATTTCGTGGTGCTCTTGATGTGAGGCTTGGCCTCTCTTGAGCTGTACATTTTGATGTAATGAATTTTTTTGGTTCTCTTTTTGTGACCCCCCTATATATAATACCATAGTTTTGATAAGGAAATGTTATTTTCTACTTTTGAAAGAAAATATAGTACATACATAAATATATATTTTTTAAATTTTACTAATATATGTGTGTGTGGGGTAAATAGTTTGAATAGAAGAAAAAAAATTAAATTACACTTATAGTATAATTGTATTTTAAGTAATAAAATATCTAATAATGTAATTATAATAATAGATTTTTATAAAAATTGAAAAAAAAATGTAATAACATTATAATTATAAATATTATAAATGAAGATATTATAGAGTGAGATTTAAATGCTCTAATAGAGAATATTACAAGTATTATACTAAAAATCAAGAATGGAATAAAATGGGCAAAGAGATGAAAAGGCAAGAGAGAACTAGAACAAATTAAAAAGATAAAATAATAAAATATAAATAAGAAAAAAATGATAATGATATAAATAAGAAAAAAAGATAATGAAGAGAGAAGGAATGGGAAAAAATTCTTAGAAGGAATGAAAAGAGGATAAATAAGTAAATCAAAGTGAGAGAAGAAAGAATAAAACAATACCAAAAGCAATGAAGAAGCACTTAAACTTGATGACTAAATCAAGCAAGAAAAGAAGAAAAAGTAAAACAACACCAAGAGTAATGAAGATGTTAAGCTTTTTCATAGACCAATTAGAAGCCAAACCTAAGACGACTCATTTGCTACTAGAATGCTCTACTACTCAGCTACCAACCCACTTCTTGACTAGTTCATCTATGATTTAGGTATGGATCATTTTCAAACACCTCCTTATGTTACATTGTAGGTGCTTAGGACTCTTAACTTGGCTTGGTTTTGTTGACTTGACTTTGATACCATGATAAAATAATTTATGGACCAACTAAAAATTGAACCTGAGATTGTCCATTTGTTACTAAGGTGCTCTACCACTAAACTAGGAGTCCACTTAGTGATTGGTCTATTTATGGTTTGGGTGTGGCTTATTCCCAACAAGAGAAAGAAAAGTGAAGAATACCATAAGTGAATGAAAGGAAAAATAAAAAGAAAAGAAGTAGACTAGAGAAAACCAACAGAAAAAAGGGAAGGAAAAAATATTAGAGTAGAAACAATTATGTAAAAGATGCCATACAAAGAAAGTTAATAGCTCTCAACTCATTAAAATTTAATATATTTCAATAGTAAATATGCTATCATGAACTCCCCTGCTATAATATTAGCTTTCTAATTTAAAACCAAAAATGAAAAACTTACGGGCTCGTTTTTGTTCTTTGCTGCGATATGTAAAGCCGTGTCTCCTTCAACAATTGGCTGGCCGCTAACAGTTTCCTCATCAGGCTTACCATCATTATCAGATGGCTTTGGGCGAGAGCTTTCAACACCAACAATTGGCGGGCTGTTAACAGTTTCCTTATCAGGCTTACCATAATTACCAGTTGGCTTTTGGAGTGAGCCTTCAACACGCTGGTTGATAAGCTCTTTGAAAAAAAAAAGATTTAATTAAAAATTCAACAATTTTGACTCGGTTCAGTTCCACAGCAAGGTGCAGAACATTTTCCCCTTTATATAGTTTCTGCACGGCCTCTGGATCGTATTCTATTAACTTCTCTGTAACCTCCAGGAATCCACACTTTACTGCTATGCATAGCGGAGTTTCTCCTCTGTTATTCACCAATCTCAAATCGGGCTTAGCGTCTAACAACGGCGCCACCAGATCAACTCGATATTTCCTGACAGCTAAGTGCAAAGCTGTGTTGCCTTGCTTGTTCCTTTCGTTGATGAATTGTGGGAGGAATAATTTTTTCAAAAAATCTGAGATTTAGTGAATCAACTAGTTTAGTGTGGAAAACAAATAAAGAATAACTTTGAAATTTAAAAAACAGTGAGAAGAGAATGACCTGGACTTCCTGCAAGCACTGCAAGATGTAAACATGTTCTTTCATCTTGCGTCTTCAATTGAGCCAATTGTGTCAGATCAACAACATTGTGTTTGAGCAGCTCTTTGGCACCGGACATGTCCCCACTTTCACAAACTTCAAAGATTGTATTCTCCATATTAAAAAGCCTTTCGTCACGCTGCAGCTCAAGGCCGTTCGTCTACCCTAAATTTTTCCTTGGCCTCTCCTGCATTTTAAAGGCGCTTTCTGACGGTGCCATTAAAGTTTTAATTTATTGATTAATTGCGACATTAAGCTGTATATTGCTGGATTAGTTTGCTTACACACAAACATTTATTGTAAATGAATTCCAACTATCTTTCAATTGTGAGGCACTCAGAGTGTGAATGCCACAAAAAGATTGTTTTCCAGGATGTAGATTTATGCGTCTCTCATCCTATTGTAGATAACAGACAAAGGTTTATCATGTGTGCATTTATTGGCATATCCTTTTCGATTAAATGCTAGACGGGTAAAAATGCATCGATACGTTTTACATCATCTAGTTTTGTATTTAATAAACGTAATGTTTTGAAGTTCGTAAATAATGTTAAATTAAATGGTATAATTTTATATAAAATTGAGTCTTTATATTTATGTATTCGTGATTATCTTAGTTGTCACAAAAGTTAATCAGGGTTACACATCTTGAAAATGATTATAACTGCCTTATTTTTTATCTTGCATTATTAAGAATTTCTAGCTTTCTTAAAATATATATATATATTTTATTATATAAACTTTGATTGGATTTAATGGAAGCAAATTTGATCACAAAGTTAAAAAGAAAAAAATATCACATTTGTTCTTCTCTAAGTGATTTGTTGAGGTTGTTGAAAGTTGTGCTTCTCACCATTGATTTTTTTTATTTTACAATATAGATGATTTGTTGTGTTTCATTTTCAAGGGTTGTTAGGGTCGTTTGATCATTTACATCCATTTCAAGGTTTGTCTCTTTCTTTGATATTTTAGGATAATATTTTAGATAGGATTTTAATGAGACTAGAGTTATATGGTCCAAATTTCTATTTATGAATGGTGTACAATCACTCTTACACATTGGAATCAATCTTTATGGTTTCTTGCATAGGTTTTAAACTTTATTTTGCCTCTAAATTATTGTAAAACTCTTCAATTGATTTTCTCTACATTTAGGCCAATTAAACTATTATTCTACAACATGTGTAACCTCTTGTCAAGGTTTACTAAACTATTTATTAATATTCATGAGAAAATGTGTGTATGAGCAATCAGTTATAAATGTCCTATCTCTAATGTTTGTTATATTTTTTCTTTTATGCTTAATCATTCACTATTTCCAAACCAAAATACTTTAAAACTATATTATAGTGTCCACTACATCTATTGATTCTTGTATGCATTATGTCTTACTGCAAAGTAAATCTATATATGCTAGGCTTTGTAATTGAATTTTCAATTCTTTTGCATAGATTTCTTGCTATTTTTCTACCATGTCCATATATGTTTCTCCTTTCATTTCCTCCTCTCCAATTTTCTATTTTCTATCTTCTTAGTTTTTCCCCTCTTCTTCCTTCTTTTTTCTATATCTCATCTATTTCATTTTCTTCTCTCTCAAAATCCTTCTAAAATTTGGAAGATTATAAAAATCCCACCTAAAATGGGTGTAGCACACAAAATATCATTCTAAGTTCTCAACAACTCATCTCTAGGTTCAAATTCCCACTCATATTGCTTCTTCTCCATTTATCCCATGTTTTTGCTGATTAATGGAATAGAGAGTAGGTGGTTTCCCCTAAACTATCAAAAGAAATCAAGTGTAAAATAACACAAAATTGTACATGGGGAAGGTAGACCAAAGGGGGAAAAGTAAAAAAAGATACAATGCCCCTATATCAAACTATCAAGGAATTTTTTTTGAGATCCCCTACACATTGCCTAAAACTATGTGCTTTTATTGGTAAAAATTTTGTTGCTATAGGTTACATATCATTTTCTATCTAGAAAAGGTATTAATGCTATAAGTTAGCAAATCTATTGCTACAAGTGGAACTAGAACTTGACCTCTATCGAGATTAACCAAGTTGTATCCTCCATTGGTCTATTCTTCAATTTCACCAAATTTTCATTGTATTCTTTGCCCTTAGTCTTCCTAACCACTCTAGGGTCTAAAATGCATTCAATATCCTCTCATTCTCTCTTGGGTAGCTATTCCACCCATTTTTCTAGTGGTGCTTCCCCTCTCTTGTTGGTACAATGCCTCACCTTCATCGTAAGCTCATAAATTTGAAACATTAACAATTGGAGACATGTTCATGCCTATAGGTAGCTTCAACCCATGGCATTTGGTGAACGCGCCAGTTATTTTCGGCAGATCCGGCTTCTTCCCGCCAGGCCTATGGGTATAGGATGTACCATTTTCATGGATGTGCAGGTGCCATATCTCCCCTTCAAAATTATTCGCAGAATATTCTCTCCGCACATACACGATTAGCTAATGCAATCGTTTGCCCTTGCTTTTTAATGGCCCAATGTGCCATATGTTTTTTGCCGATCTCTCCTATTCTTGCCGCTATAGGAGTCTTGAGAGGATGAGTCCACTTTTGGCCATTTAGTGGGAATTATTTTCCTTGAATTCAAATTGGACGGTGGCCTTGGAATTTGACCCAGGATGGAATCTTGTAAAATTGGCTTATCATAGGATAATTTTCGAGGGACAGGACAAATAGCAATTTTATTTCCAATACCCGATGGTGATTTTCAATGCGGCTGGCCTAAAACTCCACTTCGAGATACTTTTTGCTTCGTGCAGTAGCCACATCTGTATTTTGTGCGATATATTTTTTCTCGAAATCCTTTTAGAAATGTAACTCAACTGAGCGTAGCGCGCCATATTTTTTGTAATTTTTGTGAATGAATTTTTTATTTGTTTTATTGGTCATATTTGGTGGCTTTAAAAGATACGTGCGTGTCGTCCACATAAAGGGACTGACCCTAAACTTATATTTTGCTTTGAGTTTTTAATTAGAAAAGAGGTATACACAGGGTACTTGCACTGAAGACAATTTTTTAAAAATTATATTTACCAAAAGTTATTTTAAACGGAAACCTAATAATTAAGTTTATGGACCACGTTCATCAAAGAGTACAAAAAGAAGATGAATTGTAAAATTTACATATTTGGAATCTACCTTTATCTAATCTATAATGAGTTTTAATTTGTAAAATTTTGTGGAATATCTTTGAACATGCCCAAAGTCACTATTTTCTTGTGACATTGCGGGACCAACCTTCAACTTGTGAGATCAAACTTCGATTATGCAGTTACCCAAACCTTTTCCCAAACCAAAAAACAAAGCACAAACCAGACCAAAAATTCATATTTTTAAAACGGGGTCCCGTTCTAAAGTAGGATCCCGTTTCATAAAAAAATAAAATTCTATGCTTTTACAAAACAGGATCCCATTTTGAAAATTGCCAAAAATGGAGAGTTCCAAGAGACAGTTTTTTTTCGAAAATGGAAAGTTTTTAGAAATGGAAACTCTACCAAAAATGGAAAATTTTCAAAACGGGATATCATTTTTTAAAAAGCGAGATCCTATTTTTTTAAAAATGGGATCTTGTTTTAATTGAGATCCCATTTTGTAAAATGGGATCCTATTTTCTTGAAGCCAATTTCGAGCTTTTGTCTAAGGCAAAAAATTTCACGTTTCATGGACTCATCTTCTTGCATTTATGCCATAACCCTTTGTGTTTGCAAGCTCCCTTAATTTTTAAGGATTTGATTAACAACTTTGGTCTATCCACATGTTTAAGAATGATATACAGAGTTGGACTTTAAATTAGTACATGAAACCTAACAACCTTGGTCTATCCATTATTGGCCCATAGTCTAAAACTATACTTTTTGATAAGCGGTACAACCTAAAAAACTTTGAGAAAAAAATTGACAATATGTGTGACATCATTAGTCTTTTTGTAAGCTATAAATGAGCCATCTTAAAGAATCTACCAGCAAGCACAAAGATAGAATCGTTACCTCTCTATGTTCTCAGTAGCCTAAATTAAAATTCCATGTTTATATCATCATATGGTTTCTTCAGTACAGGTAATGGCTGATTGATTCCCTCCTTTGGGATATTGATAAAATTGATGTCCTTTCACATTTTTTTTGACTTATGCCCTCAACCTTGGCCAATAATATCTTTCACTAAGCTAGATCATTGTCTCATCAACTCCAAAATGTTCATCGAATCGATTAAAGTTCTTTTTTCTTATTAAATTCTACCACATTGATCTTTGAGGTATGCATAGCTGTTGTGGACTTTGAATAACAATTTGTCATGTATGAAGGAATCCATCCATGGTTCCCTATACATACTAGTAGACTCCTTACATTTTATCCATGCAAACCTAATGTATGAATCATCTTTGTATAGCTCTATAGCATCAAACCCAACTACTTCGATTATCATTTTAGTCAATAATGTTGCTTTCCTATTCAAATAATCTTCTAATTTATTTGATCTTCCACTTTGATGATTGAGAAAAAGAGTATGAACTTATAGGAATTCTACCCACATCATGTATAGTTGGTTAAGCTTGATCTAACTATTAATAAATTGTAAAGCATGATGATCCATGTAAAGAACAAATTCATTAGGAAGAGAATAATATCACCACTTCTTCAAGGCATGCACTATGACACATAACTCTTTATGATAAATAGAATACATATTCTTGGCATCATTAAGCTTTTCATTAAAGTATGAAATAGGTGTACACTATTGTTTGAGAATCACTCCCATGGCTATCTCACTTGCAGCATAATCCACTTGAATTTTTTTTATAAAATCAAGTAATGCTAAAATTGATTCCTTAATGGAATTCTTCAAGAGCTCAAAACCCTTATCTACCATTTCTATCCACTTAAACTCATTTATATTTTCCTTTATGGTTTTATTTATGGGTGCACATATCCAATTAATTTTTTTAATAAATCTATAGGTAAAGCTAGATAAACAACAAAAATTTTGAATTTCATGCACAATCCTAGTTGTACATCATTCCATACTGCTCATACCTTTTCTAGATCCGTTTGTATCCCTTTAGGTGAGATGAAATATCCCAAATAAACCAATTTCACCTTCATAAAATTGCATTTCTTTAAGTTCACCAAAAAAATTTCCTCCTCGAACCTTTACAAGACCTACCTAATATGCAATAAATTTTCTTCCCTACTATTGCTAAAAATTAGAATATCATCAAGGTAAACAATTACAAATTTTCCTAAAAATGGTCTTAACACTTTGTTGATCAACTACATAAATTCACTAGACGCACTTGTTAATATGAAGGTAATTATTAACAACTCATACAATCCCTCATTGGTCTTAAAATAAATCTTCCATGTGTCACCCTCTCTTAGCCTAATTTTGTGATACCCACTTTTTAAATCAATTTTAGTAAAATACTCAATCTTTCCCAAGAAACCCACAAGAACATTCATTCTAGGTAAAGAAACTAATACTTAATAGTGATTTTATTTATGTCTCTTGAGTCAATGCAATCATCCATTCATAATCACTTTTTTGTGCTAACACACTTGGTATTGCACATGGGCTAAGGATTTCTCTAATTAGTCTTATTTCCAATAGCTACTACACTTGTTTGTTCATCTCTTCATTTTTGAAAGGTGTCAATATATAAGTACCCTTGATGGGTAAAATTTCTTTTGGAACTAAGTCAATATAATGCTAATTCCTTTGGGAAACTCTTTGGACACCATTTCATCAAATTATTCTAGTAGTCCCTTTACTTCTAATGACATATCACTATAGTCAACACCCATCCCTACCTATAACGCCTTGGGAACTACTCCAAAACATAGTTTTTCATGGTTAAGATGGACTTTAATCTTTTCTCTTATCACTAATAATTTCCTTGGATGACTTTGCACCTCTTCTTTCCTAGTTATCAATGAAGTAAGAGTATTTTTTGTCCATTTTTTTTTTCCATTGTAAGTGTTTGCTCTCCCATCATGGATTGTCTTCCAATCAAACTACTATGCTCTTCCTAAGAGAAAATGATGTACATACATAGATGTATGATATCACACCACACCTCATATTCATAAATTCCTATTTGAAAACTGACTAGGCACTAGTGATCAACCAAGATTTGGTTCCCTTTTTCTAGCCATGATACCTTGTAAGGAGTAGGGTGAGTTGTTATTTTTAACTACAACATATCTACCATTTCAGCTGAAACTAAATTATCAATACTCCCACTATATTTTATGGCCTTGCAATATTTTTTTCTACTTTATGATATTGTTCTAAGCAATTTTTTTCTTTAGATAGGTTCATTTTCTCTTTTGGTTGGCTTCAAAAATAAAATTTTCATCATAAATACTTCTTCATTCCTAGGCTCATCTAGTTGACTAATAGACCCTGTATATTTGGTATCTCAATTTTCTATGTGTGCACTTATAGCCTTTGTTCTCTTTGATCCTTTTTTCTTGCATTATGGGAATTCATAAATACTATGGCCTAGTTGTTCACATGTGAAATAGGTACCTTGAAAAATTCTGCCTCTAACTCTATGTCTCATAAGGTATGGTCTTCCTCTTATTTCATTATTCTCCTTTTTGTTTTTTGAATGGTTGGCCTCCTTATCATTTCAATATTTATTTGGTGATTGTTGGTATGTGGCGGCTGATCATGCTTATAAACACTATTCATGTGATTATCATGCACTGCCCTTTGTCTTGACCGGGCAGATGAGCAGTTTAGGAAATGACATGACCAAAGAAAGCAGTCAGTGACCAGAAGTGTGCTTTTGTATCATGATGAAAAAGAAGAAAATCTCAGAAAGAAAGCAGAGCTGTAAAACCCTAATTCTGGAAGCTACAAAATCTTACATTACCATCGGGGTTGGGATGGGGATTCTGATATAATGAAAAGAATGCAATTATTAAACTAAGATTGTGTGAGTTTTGCTGGATAATAAAAGTGGATATGACTGGGTGGTGGATGCTGTGATTAGGTGAGAACCATGTTAAATTCTCTGTGTTATGATTTATTCTGTGTATGTTTTAGTTTCTCTGTTTATTATTTAAATCTGCATTTAATTATTAGATATCTGCCATCTCTAACCCTAACAGTGATGTCCTCTAGTTCTAATAGTTCCACCTCTACTTTGGCTACTCCTTACTTTCTCACCAAATTTTCCTCTACCTTTACAGAATAATTATATGCTTCTTGCAAAGCTTGCAACCTCTCCATGCTCAACTCATATTGAATATTTAGCCTTAGATCATTCAAATATCATGCCACCTTTCTATATATAGTCTAATTAATTATGCCCTAATATCAAAATTTTATAAAACCCCTCAATATAAGCCTTCACACTTAACTCTTTTTATTACAAATTTATCAATTTAATGAGAGGGTTAAGCTAATAATCTCCAAGTAGAAACTTGGCCATTAGCTTTCTCACCAATTGATCTCATTGAGTGATCTTTTTATTAAATATGAGGTGACTGAATGAACAAAATAAAGGTTGGCTGATTGTAACAAGATTGGCACCATTTGCTTACTGATAACAGTGCATATATAGCTGTGGTGCATCCACCACGTTGGAAATATCCTGCCAGCATTTTACGAGAATAATAAGTTACTAAAACTCAAAAGCATCTTACTCGAATAGGAAATGCAGATTTCTTAATTCAACAAGTATAGATAGTGACAAGTATTTGTCATTGTATTACTATAATAATAATATTTGTTGAATAGTGTGTGCTATTTCATGTGGGACTCACTTTCATCCATTTCTACTGTTTATAAATACAATTTAGACACTCAAACTTTTTGAGAATTCAAACTATTTTGCAACTGTCATCCCCAATTATTATATATTATATTTAAATAAATTATTATTTAAATGTGAATATTTAAACTTATTATGTAATTATATTTAATATATTTAAATTATTACTAAATAATACTAATTAATATTAAATAATTCTTTTTTTGCACCCTGTTTAATTCAGAAGACCTTTTTGTCCTTTCCTATTTTATGTTGTAAACTTTGTGGTTTCGGGTCCCTGTAAAACCCATTTTTTCCTTTATAAAAAAAAAAACAATATTATTTAAATTATATTTAATATAATATAATATACCTAATAATTATTTAATTAATAAAATATCATCATTAATATTAAATAAATCTATTTTAAATAACATTAATTATTAATATATTTATATAATGATATATAGTTGTGAGCACCCTTCAAAATCTGTAAACACTCTAAAATC